>JAUPFZ010000019.1:16177500-16305000 GCA_036937285.1 Euphydryas editha
GCGGCGGCGGGCGGCGCGCGGCCGGGCGGGCGCGACAGGCGCGCGGGTCGATGACCGCGGCACTCACCAGCTAGCGACGTGCAGGTGGTGGTGCGCGGCGGCGGGCGGCGCGCGGCCGGGCGGGCGCGACAGGCGCGCGGGTCGATGACCGCGGCACTCACCAGCTAGCGACGTGCAGGTGGTGGTGCGCGGCGGCGGGCGGCGCGCGGCCGGGCGGGCGCGACAGGCGCGCGGGTCGATGACCGCGGCACTCACCAGCTAGCGACGTGCAGGTGGTGGTGCGCGGCGGCGGGCGGCGCGCGGCCGGGCGGGCGCGACAGGCGCGCGGGTCGATGACCGCGGCACTCACCAGCTAGCGACGTGCAGGTGGTGGTGCGCGGCGGCGGGCGGCGCGCGGCCGGGCGGGCGCGACAGGCGCGCGGGTCGATGACCGCGGCACTCACCAGCTAGCGACGTGCAGGTGGTGGTGCGCGGCGGCGGGCGGCGCGCGGCCGGGCGGGCGCGACAGGCGCGCGGGTCGATGACCGCGGCACTCACCAGCTAGCGACGTGCAGGTGGTGGTGCGCGGCGGCGGGCGGCGCGCGGCCGGGCGGGCGCGACAGGCGCGCGGGTCGATGACCGCGGCACTCACCAGCTAGCGACGTGCAGGTGGTGGTGCGCGGCGGCGGGCGGCGCGCGGCCGGGCGGGCGCGACAGGCGCGCGGGTCGATGACCGCGGCACTCACCAGCTAGCGACGTGCAGGTGGTGGTGCGCGGCGGCGGGCGGCGCGCGGCCGGGCGGGCGCGACAGGCGCGCGGGTCGATGACCGCGGCACTCACCAGCTAGCGACGTGCAGGTGGTGGTGCGCGGCGGCGGGCGGCGCGCGGCCGGGCGGGCGCGACAGGCGCGCGGGTCGATGACCGCGGCACTCACCAGCTAGCGACGTGCAGGTGGTGGTGCGCGGCGGCGGGCGGCGCGCGGCCGGGCGGGCGCGACAGGCGCACGGAGCCGCAGCCGGCGAGCAGCACCGCCGCGTGTGACGTCACGCCCTCCACGCCCGCGCCCGCTCCGCGCGCGAAGTGACAGCCGTCGCCGTGGCCGCAGTAACTGCGATAATATATCCGATAAGACCAAATAGCTTTCTACCACTTCTGTTCTATGGTAACACACCTGAATTATGAAATTCTATTATTTCGTGTTCGGTTGTGAAGAAAAGATTGTGATGAAACCAGAAAAAAAATCTAAGACATGTATGCCAATCTGAAGTAGAGCAGTGTGACTAATTAACCTCCAACCCTTCCCTTTTTCTTCTACTTTACAGGAGAAACCCTTTTCATTGTCTCAATAATATTAATCTAAACTGTTAACTGATTGATATTCCAAAATGAACTACTGCTATATCTAATGACCTAATATCGATGAGTCTCTGCTATTAGCAATAAGGTTAGAAATATAATCATCCACCCATAAATGAAATGTTGTCGAGTCGTTTCTAAATAAAGAATTTGTCTATAAAAATAGAATAAACAATTTAAAAGACCTTAAGTGTGAGCTGAAATTATTAAGTGATGAATACGATAAGATACATTTTCAACTTCGTGCATCTAAAGAGAGGGTCAAGTCCCTGACAAACAGTTACCACTCCCTAGAAACTAAAATAAAAGAACTATCACAAAGACACCCTAGTAGAACAACATTCTAGGGACAAATATTAAAATCAATGGTATATCTGAAAGTAAAAAAGAGAACCTTACTAATATCAACAAGGCTCACCAAACAACAAGGCTCTTCCAACATCTGAGCGAGGCCGCCGACGTGGCTCAACAAAGGTACCCCACTGCGCAAATCGTCTTTCTGGGGGACTTTAATGCCCACCATGAACAATGGCTGTTCCCGTACCAGAAAACTGACCATGCTGGTAGAGAGGCGTACAAGTTTGCCTTGTCCATGAACCTCTCCCAGCTGGTTGACCAGGCGACTCGAGTACCGGATGTTGAGAACCACACTGCAAATTGTCTGGACCTTCTGCTGACGACTGAACCGGACCGATACCAAGTGTCTGTTTCAGCCCCTCTTGGGAGTTCTGACCACTGTCTGGTGAAGTCCG
This sequence comes from Euphydryas editha, assembly GCA_036937285.1. Classification (NCBI taxonomy): domain Eukaryota; kingdom Metazoa; phylum Arthropoda; class Insecta; order Lepidoptera; family Nymphalidae; genus Euphydryas; species Euphydryas editha. The sequence continues at coordinate 16,179,588 of JAUPFZ010000019.1, forward strand.
TCCTTACGTGTCCTCCACCCGACTCCAACCCTAGAGGAACCAGGCGGGTGTGGCGATACAAGTCAGCGCATTGGGATGAGATGCGACATTTCCTAGCATCTTACCCTTGGCTGCTAGTCTGCTTTTCTTCAGGCGATCCGTCGAGCTGCGCTAACGCTGTTGCTGAAGTTATTAAACAGGCGATGGAATATTATATCCCATTCTCCGACCGGCCCTCTGGCATTAGAGCTCAACCTTGGTTCAATGCTGTCTGCTCAAAAGCTGAGGCTGAAAAACATTCAGCATACCACGCTTGGTTAGAAGCCAGAAATCGCAAAGCTCCGGATACGCGAAAAAAGAAGAAAGCCTATAACACAGCGGCTAAGTCCTGCAAAAAAGTGCTCAAAAAAGCGCGCTTCAACCACATAGGCCGAGTGGGAACTAAACTCGCTTCGTACCCATCGGGCAGTAAGGCCTTCTGGTCCCTGGCGAAGTGTGTTGAAGCAAACTTTTGTCGCTCCTCACTTCCTCCTCTGCAGAAACCTGACGGAACACTGGCACACACGGCTGTGGATAAGGCAAATTTATTTGCCTCTCTATTTGCCGAAAATTCTCGTCTAGATGCTGGTAATAAAATTTCACCTCAGTTACCTCCTTGTGGATGCAAAATGCCTGTAATTCACATTTACCAAAAGGAGGTTCTCAAAACACTACGCAATCTGGACGTGAACAAAGCCAGTGGTCCTGATGGTATTCCTGCTATTGTATTGAGAAATTGCGCAGCCGAATTGTCTCCAGTCCTGACACGTCTGTATCGTCTTTCTTTACGATCTGGGATTGTTCCGAAGGCATGGAAGCTCGCGAACGTACAACCCGTACCCAAGAAGGGAAGTCGCACTGACCCTGCGAATTACCGCCCAATCGCGATCACCTCCATCCTATGCAAGGTAATGGAGCGTACCGTCAACAATCGCCTTCTAGCATACCTGGAAGATAATGATCTCCTCAGCGATCGGCAATACGGATTTCGCAAACGCCGCTCTACTGGGGATCTTCTCGTGTATGCTACACATCTCTGGGGGGAAGCCCTCGACAAATATGGTGAGGCCCTTGCTGTCTCACTTGACATTTCGAAAGCATTCGACAGGGTCTGGCACGATGGTCTTATAGCGAAGCTTCCTGCTTATGGTATTCCCACTAGTCTATGTACTTGGATCTCTGATTTCTTGAGGGAACGGTCAATTCGTGTAGGTGTTGATGGCTGCTCGTCTGACCTATTGACTATCAATGCCGGGGTACCCCAAGGATCTGTTCTCTCCGCAACACTATTCCTGCTCCACATAAACGATCTGCTTAAACCCGGTATCTTTGGGTACGCAGATGACAGCACTGTCGCGGAGAGATACTTCTCCAGTGCAAGAACGAGTCAAACAGAAGTGAACGATCTTAGAGAAGCAATGGTCAACCGTGCCAATCTTACTCTTCAGGCTGCCTCCGATTGGGGTGATGCCAATCTAGTGAGATTCAATGCTTCTAAAACCCAGGCGTGTCTCTTCACCGCTAAAAAGAGCCCGTTTAACTTGGCTCCCACTTTCCGAAATGTACCTGTTCCAGTCACTAACCATCTTGAACTTCTCGGTATAGACTTATCGTCCAAACTCAATTTTGGAAACTATATCGAGTCCAGGGCTAAGACTGCTTCAAAAAAACTGGGCATCCTCTCCAAGGTCCGTCACTATTTCACACCGGACCAGCTGCTAAGACTTTATACAGCTCAAGTCCGCTCCTGCATGGAGTACTGTTGCCATCTGTGGGACGGTTCCGCCCGGTATCAGCTCGAAGCCCTGGAATCTATCGACAGGCGTGCCAGGAAACTCATTGGCATGTTTGCTTCAAGACGGCTCCAGAGCCTCGAACATCGCCGTCTGGTTGCTAGTCTGTGTGTCTTCTACAGGTTGCATTTCGGTGAGTGTGCACAGGAATTGCACGAATTGATTCCCCCAGCACCATTCCACTATCGGACGACGCGACGTGGACGGGGATTTCATCCATACGTGGTCGACATTCCTCCGGTTCGCACCTCGCGGTTCGCATCTTCTTTCGTTATTAGAACTGCAAAGGAATGGAATTCTCTTCCTGCGTCGCTGTTTCCCGATACGTACAATTTAGGGATTTTTAAGGCAAGAGTGAACAGGCACTATTTGAGTTTGCGTGCTCCACCTTAGACTTCATCTTTGTTTACCATCAGACAAGATAGAAGTCAAACGCGCTCAAATTATTTCATAAAAAAAAAAAAAAAAAAAAAAAAAAAAAAATCGCTAAGCGGCTATGTACTGCCATTTCCGTTTCCTCCGAGACAGCATCTTGCATTCATGTGAGAAAAATGAACAACTCTATTAATAGCCCGCGTGCCATTATAGTAAAACTTCCCTCTATCAGATCAAGAGATGAGATCCTAGCAGCAATACCAAAATTTAATAAAAATAATCAAAATGCAAAAATTTAATATGGTGCACCTTGGGATTCTCCGGAACAAAATCACAGGTATATGTAACAAAACATTTATTAGCAGCACGCAGCACTTTAAAGCTCTGCACGCTAGTACACAGAAAGCTGCTCGAGAAAAATCGCAATCGCATCGTCTCCGAGCGATATTCTATTGTTCAAGCGTTTCTTAAATATATATGTGCAGCGCGACGAGCGCGGTGTGTCTGTATGTAAATTTATTTATTTTTAAATAATATAATAAATAATATAATAAATATATAATATTTAAAGTAAGGTAGGCTACATCACTCCCCCCCAGAGACCGTCATTACGGGCGATAATAGTCGGGAAATCAAACCGTGCGGCCTGAACGCGTTCTTCTGACGTGATCCGTCAGTCCGTCAGTCGTCGTCCGGGCATCATTCCGTCTTATAGGAACGGGATCAGGGCGGGAACCGGAATTCGGGTTAGAAGAGGGATCTGGAGTGGACATAGGGTTGGGAGTTCGGTCAGCTGTAGGCTGGTTTTAGTCGGTCTATGGATACAGTGACGCTTTTACCCTTTATCGAAATTTTGAAGGTCTTGTCACTACGTTCCAGTATTTCGTAAGGACCGGAGTATGGAGGCTGTAAAGAAGCACGCAATGCATCGTCCCTTAAAAATACGTGACTAGACGAGGTTAAATCTTTGTAAATGAAGATTTTGCCTTTATTGTGATGCGATGCCGGTGAAGGTTGCAGTTTCGATGCAAATTGGCGCAACCGCGTGGTGAAATCCGAGATGTCAGTGGAGTGAGAAGCTGTAGCTTGAAAAAATTCTCCAGGCAAACGCAACGGCTCGCCATAAACCAGCTCGGCAGATGACGTTTGCAGGTCATCCTTAAATGAGCTTCTGATGCCCATTAGCACCAAAGGCAACATCTCCACCCAGGTGCAGTCAGCGTGGCACATTAGAGCCGCCTTTAACTGTCGATGGAATCGTTCTACCAGCCCGTTACAAGCTGGATGATACGCGGTTGTTCTGCGGTGTTTGAATCCAATCGCTTTTCCGAGGTTTTTATTTTTAAATAATATAATAATAAATATATAATATTTAAAGTAAGGTAGGCTACATCCCCCCTTCCGTCGGGATGGCCTACATCAGTCATTCGGTCACACACTAAGGAGCTACATAACATATACTGGTCGCAGGTGAGTGGATGCAGACAAGCGAAGGAGGCTCTACCGCGCATAGACCGGAGACTATCCCGTAAGCTGATAAAACTCACATGCCCAAGATTACGTAGGATAACTCATATTATTACGGGCCATGGCCCAGTTAACAAACATCTGTTTAATCTAGGTGTTACCGACAGCCCCCTGTGCAGAGCCTGCCTGAAGGCAGAGGAGACGGCCGCCCACATTGTTCTGCAGTGCACGGGCGTGACCACCTGCCGGGCCAAACATCTGGGGTCACCGAAGACTCTCCCCGAAATCATTGGTGACACCAAAGGTTTGATAAATTTCTTACAGGAGTTAGGGTGGCAAGACTAGCTGCCCACTCCCACACGCAAAATAGGCGCACAGTGACGTCGAGTTGCGGAAACAAGCCCGTAATTACTTATCTAAACTTATCTATTGTCTAAGGGCGACACTAATATTTATTACTGTAATAATTTTGTGTTCATTTATAATCTATAGTTAGTATAATTGAATAGTGTTAGTATAATTTTATAGTGTTTACGCTGTTTTTAATTTTTGTATTTAGTTGTAAGGATTATACACTCTTTTATTATCTATTTCACATCGTAATTTGTTTATTTTTATTGCACACATACTTTTGTTAAGAAAATGTTGTAAACATAATCCATAAAGACAAATCATACCGAGTAATAAATAATTTACATGTATAATGTATATTTGACGACCGTTCTGGTGTAGCGGTACACCAGAACGGTCGTCAAAGTAGTAAATAGTACCGGTACTAACAGGAAGATATCTGCATGCGCCAGACATGCGAGGAAGTCCGCAGGCGGCGGCGGTTCGCCGATGTGTCCGCTCCACGTCGGACACCAGTACTTCACAAACGAGCTCATGCGGAGCTCCATCCTCTCCAGGTTCTTCTCTGTTGACAGAAAATTTCACAATCAATTCCCGTTCGACTATTACGTAACTTACACAATCGCGAGAAACCACGCAAGTTACGTAATAGTCCAGCGATCCCATAAGAACTTCGGGACACGGTTGTTATCGCAACTTGCGTGAGTGTATTATACGTATAATATACGTATATTTGAGGTATTTTTGAATGAAATTTCGATAATCAAAACAATTGGCTTTTCATTTCTCTCTTCATGGCATAAACCATTTCTATTCGGTGAAGCAGTGGGGAGTCAGCTGTGCTGTGACCAATCGCGTGCGACTAGAGGGAGATAGCATGTAGTCCGATATGTCTGTCTCTCTCTACAACCTCGCCTACACTTTGGGCCTACGGGAAGCTGCCTCCAGTACTATATGCTCTAAGGTTGTAAGAATTAAGACTTTGGTGGCCTCCTCTCTCATCCGCTCGTCGGCCTCTTTCTGGGACATTACTGTCTCGCAGAATATGAATATAATCCGTTCTTTACACGAATAAACAATGTTTCTTACCAGGGTTTATGATATATCTTCCAACATCTGCCTTTGCATTAAAATACCCATTAACAATGCGTTCTTCATGCACCTTGTACAGTGTGTACAAAAAGTGTATATTCTCTATACGGGATACTGGATGCTGGTTTATTATAGGCAATGTCTCCCATGGAAATGTATCTAGCATCTGAAATATTTTTAATCTGTGCTATTATAAAAAATACAATAGATTTTTTATGTATATTATTAGTACTTAATGTACCATATTGCTCCACTGCAGGTAAGCATATGGAGTAATATTAGATATTTAAAAAATGTGTAATATTTTATTTAAAAATAAATTTTAAAATTTTATTATTTTTAAAACTATAAATAATAATATTTAACTAATTTCAAACAAAGAACGATATTATTAAATTCACGGTATTTTTTTTTTTTTTTTTAATGTTTGTTAACAGAATTTTATATTTGATTTTTTAAATTAACAGGATTTGAATCCAGGCTGAATTTTATTTTTCTAAAAAATTTAACCCTTAATAGTTAAATTAAGTTTTACTATTGTAAAAATAAATAGTTTGTCTGTAATTAGTCGATATGGAAACTATTTTTTTACCTCATCAACAATTAATAAAACAGGATATCGTTTAGCCTTCTTTAAATCCTCCCATTCATCACCGTCACGTATTTTGGCAGCAACTTGAGAAAACGCCTTTATCCCATCCACAAGCGAAAAATTATGAATCTTCTCAAAACACTTCGACAAACATTTCAAACACAATTCATTTAAAAATCTATATTCACTATTACAAGTATCACAATCACTAGTGTTTAAAAATTGTTTGATATCATCAGTGTTGCCGTGTTCTGTTAAAATTCTTCTGAGACACGATTTAATCTGTTGCGATGACAACACTGAACTATGTTCAAGAAGGTTATATAAAAGAATCTTTTGTTTTTTTGTCAGTTTGAAGAATCTGTAATAAAGAGAAAAGTAGAAAGTTAGTCTTTTTCAATAAATTATAAAATATTTACAAAGAAATAAAAGTATTTTTTTAAATAATAAACTTTCATACGAAATCGATTGTATCATTGTTTTATTAATTTTAATCCTGGCATTGTTTTTATTGACGAGCAAAAATAATAAATAAATAAATATAGTATCAAGAAGTTATAAAGGCTTTAAAAAATCACTCTACGACTCAGTAGTGAATTAGTAGCCAGGTATGTCATCCCAGAGGAAATTGAAAAAAAAAAGTGACATTTTTCACTACTACTTGTCGTCACATTTCTGCTGCTTGAATGATTTCAAAGTTTAAAAGGAAAATTAAAAAAATTAAAAGATAAAACTCACCCCCAGTCATCAATAGCCGTATCCACTAGTTTAACGACTCTATCTCTGATAGAAGAGTCTATTAACTTCCCCGTTAGTAAACTAGACCAGCCTCCCAACCATTCTTTATACATAACGTTGATAACACTCTGAAAATACAAGTAAATAAACGCTACACACAAGCATAGTAGGGTACACACCAGTGTCAACGCTCTAGAGCATGGATGGTAAGCCAATGGCACACGTGAAATTTTTGGCACGCGACACAATATTTTGGGCACGTCACTGATCACTATATTCATACTGCACTAAGAAAAAAAGGGGGGCCAATACAACTGGGCATAATTTCATCCGATAAATATCGATACGTAGAAGTGACGACGATAATTGTTTTTTTTTTCTTTTTTAGAAATAGACATAGCGTGGACGTTACACGTCCACGCATTTACAGTTTTACTATAGGTATAGATTTATAAATAAAAAGATGGTGAACAACAATGGGATAAATTAAAAAATATTAATTTTTCAATAGTGCCAAACAATTAAAGTTATCTATTAAGCATTTAAAGTTTACTTTTAAGCATGTGTTTGAATACATTTTGTATTTATTAGACACAAACCTAATATTATAATAATTCTTTTGCTTGTATTAATGGAAAAACTTGAAAAAAATATAACTTCATAAAAATATATTTTTCAGTTATGCTGTTTTGTTTGCCTGTCCTTAATTATTAAATATTTACGTGATTGCGTTATAGCTGAGGTGGTCTTCAAAAATACCACGCTAGATCACTGGGGCAGGGGGATGGTCTTAGGTTTTCGACACTTAGTCATTATACTGTAGAAATCTCGCGCTTTTTCGAGCTATATTTAAATAAGCGCTTTTTAAACTTTACGCGACAATGCTACACTACCACTAATACCTACTACTGAATATTCTTTTTTAACTTTCTGTTTGCAAAAAATCATTTAAAAACATATTAATGAATTATAACGTGACAATTTGAGGGGGAGGGTGGGTCTTAGCAACTACTACGGGAGGTCACCAATGAGGGTGAGGGGGGTAGAAAATTGTAAGAAAATGGGTCACGTGGTATGAGTAATTTCCCTGAACACTGCGCCAAATGTAAAATGATTCTATGTAGATGAAGTTGCAGGTATTAGTATGTATAATGATTAATTATCAAACAACCTTCATTCTTAAATCGATGTCTTCACGCCTATTCCAGTAGTTCTGCACCAATCGTTTGTTGTTCAAAAACTGTGCATTGTCGATAGTCTTGTAGTTTTCATCCAGTATCGAATACAATTCTTCAAAAAGAGGTTTTTCCTCACCTAAAAATAATTAATGTTTTTAATAAGTTTATTGTGCCATTGTGTTGGAACTAATTGACATAATTTATATTAAGTTATAATTAAAATACAATACACATAAAAAAATAAACTATGATGTTTTTGTGTTCCCACTCGGAGCGGTATTTTGTGTTTGGACCAATATTTGTTCCAGGTCTAGTTGTTTGTCATTTTGTCTTGGTCTCCCTACTGGGGCTCGGAGCACTTGATAAGATCACTATCAATATAGTTGACCTTGGTCTGGACATTATCCGCTAACCCACAATGAAGCAGTGACGGTTAACCTCAAAAATTTCTCCTATATAGGAGAAGAAACCTTTGCCTAGTAGCGGGATACCTACAGGCTGTTAACATTTTTATACTCCATTTTATACATTTATAAAAAAGTTATTGAATACATTTTGATAACACATTTATTAATACGATACAATTATTATGTCAAAAATGTGTTTTTGTGTCGGCATGTTAAAATTATAACAGACATTGTGAAAGTTTAGATATATTTAACACAAAGATAGGTAAATTCAAAAAAAGTTTGCGTGATGTATTTGAAGCTTAAATATTTTAAATGTTTTTGATGTGATAACGTTTTGTAAATCGATGAATGGCTACACGCACGAAAAAGTGTCACATGTCGCGAGCGAGAGCGCAGATGCTTAGCGATAGAGAGGCACGATCGGCCTAAGCGTTCGGCTTGTAAATGAAAAACAATAACGCAGATTGGAGGATCTTAAATATCACACATGTATATAAGTTGTAAATAAATAATATTCAATTTAATTAATTTCAATTTAATTCATAAAAGTATGCAATTTTTTTTCAATATTTTCTTATGACGTTATCACGTAAAATTATCGTCCATAAACCGACTTTACAGACAACCAATTTTTTTTTGTTTGTGTTAATTTTTGATGGACACCTGATTGGTTTATGTATTTTTATGTTTTTTATTATTTTATTATTATTATTGTGAGTGTTGTAATAATTTGTTTCTCAATTAAAATGAAAATACGTATTTTAGGAAATTTTCAAGGGATCAGGAATGACGCGCAAAACCGTAGGCCAAAGTGAGTTGTACACACCTTTAGTCACATTAGCAGGCACTTCAATAGTTATCGGACCCGTATCTTGATCCAAGTAATCGTTTGTGAGTAAAGTAATAAAAATTGATTTTATCTCAGTTCTATAGTCGACAAACGGCTTCAAATTCTCATTAGGATTGTATGGCGCCGTTAATTGTATTATAGTCCATTCTGAAATATGAAATGTGTTTAATTATTAATAATGACTGCATTAAACTTTACTTTTTTGCTAGTTAAGTTTATTATTTTAAAGAATATAACTAGAATCTGAGATGGTCTTGTGGATAGAACAGGTGTATCAACACCAGGCGATCGAGGGCTTAAATCCAAGCTAGAAATACTGAGCTTTTCAGGTAATTTGTAAATAAATGTGAAATGTGCATGTTATGGAATCAGTTCCAATACATGTACCTATATTCTCAAACCCATAAGAGAAGCAGCGAGTCAGATTAAGTTCCAACTCAAGAACAGTTCATACTTCTCACCCACCACAATAAAAAAGTCACATTATAACCATCACTGATTGACCATTGGAAAACAATCGAAATAGCAGAATGACACCCATGAATAAAAAATGAATTACCTCCTAATTAATATTACATTTTTCTGAGCAACAAATTAATAATTTAATTTAAATACCTTTTGGCAGCTCATTCAAAATTTTAAGAAAGTTTTCGACATTGTTCTCAGGACCGAATCTCATGTATTTTTTATAAAATGGCATATTATCATCTATTTCATATTTTTCCAGTATTTCTCTCACTTCCTTGGTGTCGTCTGACAAAAATTCTAATAAATGCTCTTCCTCTTGAGATCTGAAAGTGTTTAAAAATAAAAATACAGTAAATACATAAACAATAAATATTTGTTTCTCTTAAGGGGCCATTCATTTATTATGTAAGACGATTTACGGGGGGAGGGGTCGACCATGTCTTATTTTCTCTTACAAGGGGGTGGGAGGGAGTCTCGATAGTTCTTACGCAAGATCACAAAAGCGCAAAGTAAAAATTATACTTTGAAAAAGTACTTGAAAAAGCGCGGGCAACCGCACGAGTGCCGAGGTTAGATCGGATGCGTATAGGTAATACATTTAAGGGCCTGTGCACACCACGTTTTTTAAACGTTTGCGTTTTAGCGTTTTAGAAACGCGTGTCGATGGCGCGCTTTTATCCTACAGAGCAGTTTGTATTGATTCAAACGCGCGGCACCGGCGCGTCTGTATCGATACACACGCAGATAGTATAGCGTTTGTATCGATTCAAACGTGAGACACCAATGCGACCGCTAGCGCGCGCAGCTTCCGGCTTCCCTACGGACGGGGTTTCCCCCGCAACGAAGGAAGTTAGAATAATAAATAATAATAAATAAATATTAACCAACAATCACACCACGTTAACCTAAGTTCTGTCTAGCCTAGTAACTGCTAAGTTCGTAAGAACTTGTGTTACAGGTACTAGGAAGGGAAATAAATTTATATAAATACATATATAAATAAATAAATACACATTCATGACCCGGTGCAGACATCTATATTCGTCATACAAATTATCTGCACCTGGCGGGATTCGAACCCGCGACCGCTGCGTAAAGTGCCAGTTGCCTGACCACTCGACCAGCCGGTCGTCGGTCGCCAGCCGGTCGTCGGCCGGTAGAATCCTTATATACTCTTTGGTAGAATCTACGTTAGTAGCAATCGAGCAATTTGGACCGCACGTCTTTGGTACAAAAAAAATGGAGCCGTTCGACGCAGAAAACTTCATAACTGAAATTCAAAACCGGCCAAATGATGAATACGACATTCGATAAAAATTTGCAATTTTTTTTTTCATGTCCTATTAATTTTCTAAACGTTGTTGTATAATGTCCACACAATCTTCTCTTGCTTGTAAATGAGTGTACCCAAAAACGTCGGTAATTTTTCTACTTCCTTTTTTTAAAAATTAGTAACAAAGCGCATGCAATCAATGATGTCTCGACAGACGCCATCTTGCTACCGTTGACGAGGTTCTGCTTAAAAACGTAAATGCCAGCGCGTTTGTATCGATACACACGCGCGTTTGCATCGCGTCTGTATCGTTACACACGCGCGTTTGCATCGTATCCGTATCGATACACACGCGCAAGTTTATAAAAACCAAAAAATAAAAATTAATAGTACCTTTGTAAGTACAAATAAACATTTCAAAAATGGTTACCTTAACATTAAAACTAATCAAACGTGTATTCATTTTTTTCTTTAGATTCTTATGTAATAAATATTAAACGGGGGGGAGGGGGTCGGCCTATTCTTTTTTCTTATGATAAGGGGAGGAGGGTGGACGACAACAAGCAAAAACAAGAAAAATTCGTCTTACGTAATAAATGAATGGTATATATGTTGGGGGTATTTTAAATAATAAAATATGTTAAATGAATTTTTCTCAATTTTTTTTTATAGGCGTTTCTTTTTCATTTTAAGAAAATTATGATTTAAAAATTTCAACAACCGTTCTTGTGTAGTGGTGCAAGCTTAATGCCGGCGTTTGCGGGTTTGTTTCCCTCTCAGGACGAATATTTTATATTTGTACAAATATTTATTTTTGGTCTGGGCAGTGCCTGATTAAAGTAACTTGATGCCCTAAGCAATTTTCCCCTGTGGGCCCCCCTATCCTTAAGTGAACTACAAAGAATTAATTGAAAAAAAATGTGAATACATATCGTAGGTAGAATATGTATGTGTTGTTGTTTTGCCGGATAAAAATTATCGATAGTTGACGATAGTTATCGATAATTATCGGTTCAATTTTCGGACGACGAAAGAAAAAAAAAAAAAAAAAAAAAAAAAGGTCATCCGCCGTACCATAATTATCGATACTTATCGGATCCAAAAACAATTTTCGATAATTATCTAATACCACAATATTATCGATAATTATCGGATGGCACAAAATTATCGATTATTATCGGATCGCAAAAAATTATCAATAATCATCGAATGAAAACTTATCGATAGTTATCGATATTTATCGAATGAAAATTTATCGAGTACTTACGAATTATCGATAATTATCGCACACCCCTATCCCATGCTAGGTGGGGTCGACACAACATGATTTCGTCTCTGTCATGTCGTCTCTGGTGCCCCCCAAGACGGGATGCCCTAAGCAATTGCTTAAATAGCTTATAGGCTAATCCGGCACTGGGTCTGGGTAACATCATCCCTCGTGAATCTATCCATAATGCGTCTGAGAGCAAGTAAAGCCACTGGTCCTGGTTGTTATCATACATCTGATAGCTTTGTTACTTCTGGTAGGGTAATTCTCAACCAACTAGCAACTGTGGATTAAGCTCCAACCCTCGCTCTCTGAAAAGAGGGCTTCACCTAGCATTAGGATGGTTACAGGTACTGATGAAATTCAGTTCAGATAAATAAGTATCTATTTTAATTATTTTACTAGTTATTACTTAAAATTTTAATAACATGAAAAAAGATTATTACAAATTTAACAGTTACGAAAGAAAATACTCACATGGGATTAGCTTCTATAATATTTTTTATAGGTTTAATATACGTTGTTATTTTGCTTAACTTGTTATCTATAAAAAAGAAAACAGGATAATGTATTTAGTAATTTATTTTTTTACAATAATATAGTATACTTTGTCTTTGTACATTTTTTTTTTGTCTTTTTATAAGACAGATTTAATATATTTTTAAATTAAACAGCCTGTTAGTTAAGAAAGGCTATGACTAAAATAGCAGGAGCAGTATGCAAAAATGTCAATAAATTAATAATTATCAAAAACACTTAACCACAGGTAAAACAGTATCGGTCTTACTCATAAACGTTTCTTAATATTTAATCCATTGCTTAACAACTGATCAGCAAAAACCTCACTCATAAACACTATTTAGCGTTAAGAAGTCGTTAAGTAATGCGTAAATCGCTGTCAAAATTAAACCCTGCCGAGACATAGTTTAACACTCGTTGAGCGGCAAGATGGCAGATTTCACATAAATCAGCTGTTCTATGACGACGTCTGATCTACTTACTTGCGTTTGTTTGTTAGTAAGAAGAGATTTAGAATGAAATTTCCTCTATATAAAAATTAATATATACTAAATTAGCGTTATCTGTCTGTTTAATACAGATATTTAGAGGTACCTAATTTTAATTATAATAACATAATTTAAATTAGGTTATATCTGAAGTAAATTTATTAATTTAATATTTAATAAGCTTTGTTGAATTTTGTAATTGAGGATCCGACTACTACCCATCAAAATAAAAATGATTAGAAATTAGAATATTGATCCAAGTTCCTGTCAATAGAGGTCACTAGTAGTGACTCACTACAATATCGAGCTTCGAGAGTTTTCTCTATAATGTTAATAGATGTCGCTTGAATATTATTTTTAACAATTTCGTTCATTCAATTTCTCTATCTAATCGATTATTTTGGCTATAATCTGTGCCAACCATCTATGTATCGTTCTTTGTTCGTTTCTTAACTAAGTAACAGCTAGTCAATGTTTATAAGTAAACAAAAGTTAATCCTTGATTTATAGCTTATGAGTGGATTAACTAAACGGTGGCTAAATATTACTTAACGTGATTTTTATAAGTAAGACGGTATTAGTTTATATAGTTTTATATAAATGCGTCAATAAAATACAAAGCATTATATGGACCATTTTCAAAAACATTTTTAAACTGTATTGCTAAAAATTTGGATGTAATAATAATATGTACATACATAATACTCATTATTGCACACCACTAAGAGAACAATAGTCATAAGAAATAAAGAATGATGTACAAAGGAGGTCTTATTGCTAGTACAAAGATCTCTTCCAGACGACCTTTGGGTATAGAACACAGTATAATTAAAGCGGATAATGAAGTGTACAAAGATTTGATGTCATAATGATTAATCTACAAACTGTAAAAAAAACACTTTAATAAATTTACTTATACTAACTATATCCTTACTGCATAATAAGAATAATAATAATCACTCTTTATTGTACACATAAACAGAAGCTTACAGCATACTAGAACAACAATAAATAAATAGTGATGTAGTATTTATATTTAAAAAAAAATGTGATTTAGCTCAAATTTAACAATAAGACAGACATTATAAATAAAAACTGTGAAATAATAAATCTTGATATTAACATAATATACAAATAAATATTACATAATATTTATTTTGTATGATCTATTTTTATATTACCTGAATGACTTAATTGTTCATCTCTATATACTGCGAGTGTTCTTAACGTTGAAGATGCAGACTCGCTGAAGTAAAATGCACACTCTTTTTCTTGTCCATCGGCCAAACATTCAACTCCCATTAGTTTCCGTCCACCTGTAATTTGAACTTCTTAGTTTAGACTATACCTCCAGATTAATCTGCATTCTGTTGTGTTCCTTTTATGTTCACAAGAAAAGAAATCTTTAACTAATATCATTTATTGCGTTCATTCGTTATATGTATTATTGAAGTTATTAGGGAAGTGGACAAATCACTTGTCCACTTCCCTAATAACTTCAATAATATATCTTTAACTAATTTTTTAGTTTGATGATTTTTAATTGACAGTGTAGTAAGTATAGTTTGAACTAAACAAGAAAATTTTAAAAAAGAATAAAATAATGTTATTTTATTCAAACAAGAATTAAAGTAGACTTTGGATTGTCTTAAAACTATATATTCCTTTAAATTCATTAACTTTATACGCATATATAATATTAATCGAAATATTCATCATTTCAGATTTAATTTAAAAGCCATCGAACAAAGAATAATATAGAAACTCATTAAAAGGTTAATATTATAGTTAATACATCACTATTATAACATACAACACATTATAAACACAATAATTTCTATAAAAATAATTCAGTGAATAAGTAGAATATACCTACTTTCATAATTCGGTCCGCTGGGTGTATTCGGTATGTCTTTTACATATTTATTGAGTATATTTTTATAAGCTGGCTTCGTATATTCAATTTCGTTCGTAAAAACATCATAATCCTCCATTTTAAATACTTTATTTAAAAATATAATTTCCACACAATTCACACATCCTACTAAAATTCGCTTTTAGAGCATTTTAGAATTTAGACTATTGTTTACGTTATTTTAAATATTTGACATATAACCGCTGCGTTCCGAAATGCGATTAAATCGATTACAGCGCGATCACGTCGATATTGCTCGTTCCGAATTGAAATTAAGTAGTGGGTACGTTCGCGGGCCCTCTTCTAATTGATATTTCATCACTTTTATAGGATTTTTTAATCTATGCATTCCACAGACCACATGCGCGGAAATGATACTTCTTTAATTAAAAACTGAATTTAACTGTCAAACTTTAGTAAATAATTGTTTGCTATTATTCATAAAAGATAAAAAAATTATCTTCTTACATTTATTCACTACTTATTATTTTAATCAAAAACTGATAAATAAAAAACTATTGCGCATGTCCCATTTCCGTTTCCGCGCATGTGGTCTGTGGAATGCATAGATTTAAAAAAATACTATAAAAGTGATGAATTATCAATTAGAAGTGGGCGCGCGAACGTACCCAGTGTCAAATCACTGTTCAAAATTCAAATAGGAATGCACTTTGAGCGCTTTGAGCGGACCGCTAGTATTTACTCCGTCGGGCTACTAGTGTTCCTAAAAAAAAGGTCGTCGCAACTCCGGACCAATTTCTGTCCCGAACTCTATTGTGGGGCCCCTGTAGACCGGGGGCCCCGTATCATTGATACGGCTGATACGGCGGTAGCTACGCCCCTGCCTGACGGTTACACTAGGAATGAAATAGACTTCATCATGACCACCAGATGACAGATATTAAATGACGTCTCCGTTATCCATAGGGTGAAAACCGGGAGTAATCACCTATTGGTTGGAGGCACATTGAATATCAGTGTTAAACTGGAACGGTCATGCCTGATGAAGTCTACACTGAGACCATCTGACGCACATATCCAAAACCCCGACAGCTTCCAGCTCGAATTGTCTAATCGTTTTGATTGTCTTGACGATTGCGTTTCTGTGAACGATATAAATAGCAGGTTGATAAACACTGTCCATACAGTCGGAAGCCGATTTTACAGACCCGGCCGTAAAAGCGGCCCCGAAAAATCTCTGGTCAAACTCAAGGTCTCATGGAGGAACGACGCTTGTTAAACCTGCAGTCCTCTGGTGACGCTGAAGCATATAGGCGGATTAACAGACGTATCTCTGAGACACGATATAGGTGTCTTTAATACAAAACGTATTAAAGACACGATAGAGCGGAATCGGGGCTTCAAAGTGTTCTCAAGGGATTCGTCTGTTTTTCAGAGCCGGTTTTCGAGGCTAAAAACAGAGGATGGAGTTACAGCGTCTACCAGGGATGAGATATTGAGGGAGGTCGAGAGTTTTATCTCTCTCTTTTGTCTCTTTATCATGCACAGCAGGGCCCGTCCAGGTTCTACACACAAGCAAATTTCTAAAGTTCAGTTTATAGTTTGTTAGTCAGGTTCTAAGGGCCTGCCTACCTGAGCTTGGGGGCCCCGGTGCAAGGCACCGTCTAGTCCTTCGGTAGTTACGCCACTGATCATGTCGAGTATCCATGTTGTGCCCACCCCAATATCGGTTGGAGATTCTATTCTCGAAGTTGTTGACGAGTACATCTACCTAGGACAAAATGTCCATCTTGGTAGGTCCAACTTCGAGAAAGAGGTCAAACGTCGAATCCATCTAGGTTGTGCAGCGTTCGGGAAGTTGAAAAACGTCTTTTCATCTGACATACCTCAGTGCCTGAAGTCGAAAGTCTTCGACCAATGTGTGTTGCCAGTGATGACATACGGATCTGAGACGTGGTCTCTGACTATCAGCCTTTCAAACAAGCTCCAAGTCGCACAGCGTGCAATGGAGAGGGCTATGCTTGGTATTTCTCTGCGAGATCGAATCAGAAGAACGAAGGTTGCCGACATAACCCAACGGATATGCAAACTGAAGTGTCAGTATGCAGCACACATAGCTCGAAGAACTGACGGCCGATGGAGCAGAAAGGTTCTCGAGTGGAGACCACGTACCGGCAATCGCAGTGTTGGACGGCCGTCCACGAGATGGACAGACGACTTGAGGAAAGTCGCCGGAAGCCGTTGGATAGAGGCTGCTTTGAACCGGTCGCTCTGGAGGTCGATGGGGGAGACCTACATTCAACAGTGGACATCCAACTGCTGATATGATGATAATGATGAAAATTAAAATAGCTTACAGATATGAAGCAGAAACAAGATTATATAATTCGGTCATTATTCAGTTCATTACCCAAAGAGTGAGTAAGGGAGGAATCTTATTAATAATTGTTCGCTCTCTGTCTTTTTTCAGAGCTAGCAGCATAAACATTTCGTTGAATATTTATTATTACGGCCGCTATTATGATAAATAATAGAAATAATACAAAGTTAAAAACTGAAGGTGGTCGCCATAAAAGAAATGGAGAAAACGTGAACACTTTTCTAAACGTGAAAGTGGTTTGGCGGCGTTTTTAGTTTGATCTTAAAATTTAAATAAATAATAGTTCAAATACAAATAGTTTGTAGGTACGTTATTAAGAAAACTCAGCCAGTATTTATTTTAATTTTTTTTTAAGATGTCCGTACTATTTTACTGTTTTATTTTAATCTAATTCTTATTATTTACTTCTATTGATAGTAAATACCATATAGCAAATACTATAAATGTATAAATAATGGATAAAATTATATCGTTGTAATATTTTGACAGTCAATACGCTGCCAACTAATTAAGTAATTCGTTAATTGGTGAACAAAAACATGGAATAGGTTAGGTTAGGTTAGCCAAGCCACCAAGGGAGTTGCAGGCGGAGATCCTCGCCGAAATATATCACTTCGTGGCGGCGAGGAGATCCCGGGGGAAGCCCCCGACGTTGGAGGAGGTCGCACGCATACGGAGGCAGACGCAGGACACCCTGTTGCGGCGGTGTATGCAGGACCTGGCTCCGCCGGTCCCCGGGCAGTGGACGGTGGACGCGGTCAGGCCAGTCCTTCTGAAATGGGTGAGGCGGCGGTTCGGGCCGCTGACCTTCCGTCTGGTGGAGGTGCTTTCCGGACACGGGTGCTTCGGTAAGTACCTGCACAAAATCGCCAGACGGGAGGCGACTCCAGCCTGCCACGCGTGTGGGGCGCCAGAGGATACGGCGCTCCTTACGCTTGAGGTGTGTGCCGCCTGGGAACCGCATCGTCGCGCGCTTTCAGCGGTCCTCGGGCAGGATCTCTCACTGCCGAGCATCGTAAGCGCCATGCTCGACAGTGAGAGATCGTGGCAGGCGGTGGTCTCCTTCTGCGAAGAGGTAATAACGCAGAAGGAGACCGCGGAGCGGGCTAGAGAGGACGACGCCTCTGCTGACCCGCTCCGACGCAGACGCACGGCGGTAAGGAGGAGACGGTTTGACCACCTCCTCCCCCTCGTAACAATGGGGTCGCTGGCCGATAGTCGGGGGACTTCGGCTAACTTAACAGCGCGATCCCACACGTCTGACGGATGGCCTTTGTTTTGTGAGCAAGGCCGCCCCACCCGTTTGTGCTGGGGCCCCGGATGTTCGTTCGGGCCTACCGCCGGGGCGAGGTGGAGAATGCTAGCGTGACCCCATCTCGCCCCACCCAGGCGGATGACTGATCACACGTGGGGTTTTTAGCCTGTGGGCAGATGTGCAATGACATGATGAGGCAAAAACAGATGACAGTTTTGTAATATAGATTACAAACTACATATTATGTTTAAAATAATACGATGACATAAATATGATAAACGAGGTTCATTAACATACAAATTGCTTTATATTATGAGTTTCCCAAGATACAATTTTTGACGTGATAATGTCTAGTAAATCGATGAAAGCCAGCGGCACTTCAGGAAGTTTGTCACAATCCGCAAGCGAGAGCGCGGAACAAGCGATAGAGAGGCACGATCGGCCTAAGCGTTCGGCTTGTGGCGGAGCAGGACACCGACAACACACATCCTTCGCGTAAACTGTTTTAAAGAAGCTTTTACCAATAAAATATGACTAGTATACCTATATAATATTTTTATCAATGTTTCCTTATGACGTAAAATTATCGTCCGTAATCCGACTTTTTTAAGAGGGTGTATTTTATCACAGGTGAGATAAAATTTAGTAGAAAATTACTTTTCGATAAAAATAAATAATTACCATAATACTATAATTCATTATTCAGCATGTGTCTGCCTTGTGTTTTAAAATTCATTATTTAATTTTTTCAAAGCAAGTAAAACCGCGCGGGTTAGCTAGTTCTAAGCTAGCTAGGATCATAAAATAATTACGATTTACACACTTTAATTAACATTAATAAATTTTGTTTTATTATATTAATTCAGTAAACAAATTATGTAACGAGAGAGTGATAAGTTTTTATAATTATTTAAAGTTAAAGAAAACCGCGGCTAAAACAAATTGCATAATTACAATTGATGATTGATGGTCTACAAATGAGTTACAAAGAGAGACATTAACATTGAAATTCCACCCGCATTATGCGAGCTGCATAATAATATAAGTGCTTTGTGAAAATGCGTATTTACTTTCACATTCTCAGTCTTTTGATATTATATACTAGAATATTTAAAGTAGTGGGATAATTTGATTATTACAAAAATACAAATTATAATTTCTTTGGTACACTTTATTGTTTTCTATTTGATAAACTAGATGGCGTGTTTGTCACGAGATAGAATTTTGTAATTGAACTTGTTTAAAATATAATGCCTATACGCATATATTATACCTATTAAAAATTTTAATTTTAATTAATAATATAATATTTACCGTATAATTTTATATTTTAATCAATTGATAAAAAATATTTAAAAAAAAATACAGGAGTGTATTTGAATAATTAATTAGCATATAATTATGTTACCTACTCACATATACCGTGGTAACCAGATTTCGTTTTCAAATATGAAACTAAAAACATAAAGTAATGTAAATCCGTGCATACACTTTAATGGGATAATAGTGGCTAGTTTTTATATAGAATTTAAAAGAGATGTCAATAAAATAACTTATTTGAGGTTTATCCTATTCTACTGTTAATATTTAAAATGCGAAAATATGTGAGGAATGAGGATGGATATAAGACTTTTCAATCACGTTCATTTTACTAGTGGCAAATATTGATAATAATATGATAATTAGAATTAATATTAAAATTAAAACAGTTTCAAGGTCAACTTCTTGTTTGATGTTTTAATTTGAATATTTATTTTTGAAGTGAAATTTTTATATGGACTGACGTACAGGTGAAATCTTATAGATGTTAAAATCAAAAATTGTCATAGTACGATCGTCACATTTTCGGACCATATATGGTATTGTACTGTATTTCGGGATTCCGTACTATAGGTATACCTATATGTAATGAAACGACGTAACCCTATCGAGTTTCGACTCGTTTGATTCGTCTTGACGGGTAGTTTGTCTTTCATTTGGTAACCAGGGTCTGATGATGGAGCTGGAAGGTAGTCATAGGAACTCTGTGATGACACGACGCAACCCCATCGAGTTCGAGCTCGATTGAATCGTCTTGACGATAGTTTGTCTTTCAATGGTAACCAGGGTCTGATGATGAAGCTGGAAGATAGTAATAGGAACTCTGCAATGAGACGACACAACCCCATAGACTTCGGCCTCGATTGAATCGTCTTGACGAGTAGTGTGTCTTTCAATGGTAACCAAGGTCTAATGATGGAGCTGGAAGGTAGTATAAGAACTCTGTAATGAAACGACGCATCCCCATCGAGTTTAGGCTCGATTAAATAGTCTTGATGAGTAGTTTGTCTTTCAATGGTAACCAGAGTCTGATGATTGAGCTGGAAGGAGGTTATAGGAACTCTGTAATGAAACGAATCAACACCATCGAGTTTCAGCTCGTTTGATTCGTCTTGACGAGTACTTTGTTTTTAGATCGTTACATTTTTTATGATAATTGTATCTATTGACGAAATAAATCATCAATTCAAAACAATTTGACCTTATTGATTTTGTGTAATTAAGTATTTTTATAGACTAATCGGTTTACATTTACGGGTATCACAATTACAGTATTAAAACGTAAGCCCTTATAATATTATAATCGGATTGAAGCCTGTCTGGACTTTACTATAAGAGAAAGCCATATTGTTACATAAAACGAAACGGTGACAAACCTTACACACAATATTTCAATACGAAAAAAAAAAAACTTGGATTGTTGCACATGTTATTTTCTGTTAATATGGAGATTATATATTTGACATAGGTATTTAGTTAGTATTAACTGTATCTCACATTTTTCTTTGCATGCTACTTTCAATATTAGAAAAAAATTATATACCTATATATACATAATCGGATTCGTCGGAAACTGAATTTTTGAGAATTTAATACTTTGATATAATAGCTGTATAAACTAAATTGTGAGTGGTACAGAAAAATGTTTTAAAAGAATTTTGTAGAAAAGAAAATTTCCTACCAAATTCGTTTTCTAATTTTTTTTTCTACCATCAATAGTTTATTCACAAAACACAATTTACTGCTATTTTAGACAATTTTCGAATAGAACGACGATTTGTGAAAAAATATTCAACTTACAGATTTATCACTGGAGTTTTTTTAAATTGAATATTGTTTAAAGAATTGAGTAGCAAAATACAAAAAAGAAAATCTTACTGTACGAGCGGAAGAAGAAATGAATAAAAAATGGTTTTTCATGTTTTTGTATGGAAAACTTACTGTTTGAGGAGCAAATTAAGGGGTTTGTTATAGCAATTTTTTTTATCAACTACTACTTTTTCAGGTAGGACTTTAAGAAAAAAAATATACCTATGTATGTACCAAAAATAACGAAAGTTACAAAATTTCTAATATATATTTATTTTAATCGAAAAAATTATAATATAAAAAACGTCGACTACAAACATTGAGGTAATATAATTAAAACAAAGGCATATTTTAAAACTTTTATTTATAATAAACATAAACAATGTGCAAATTAATAAACAGCTAATTTGCTACATTTTTTTAGTAACCGACAAACTTGGTTTTTACATTTGAAAAGTATAACTTCTCAGTTTTAGTTAGTTAAATAATAACAGACGGTCAATCAGCTTATGTTGACTAAAAATGCTCCTTACAAATTTAAAAATTATTAGTGGCACTGAAAAAAATATTTCTTTTGCAAAATACAAAAATATATGCAAAAACTTTCAAAATTGTGCATTTTTAAGGGCACAAAATATAATAAAAAATTTGCTAAAATGGACGCCAGAAAAATTTAGATCATTATTTAAGATTTAATAATTTAAAAAAAAAGTTTGGGAATAAAATTTGGATATAGGCAATACTGACGAGTAATACATAGAAGCTAATCATGCTAATAAATATAGGCAACTAGAAAATCAAGCGTAATATAACATATCACTTAAGTTTTAACGTATTTATTATGTATATAACACAGAAATAAACTATTCGAAGGATATCAACATCTTTAGAAACACCTACTGTTCAATGAAGCTAGCTTCCATTGATTTCATAATCGTAGATATCACTCGACATTTAAATTTTTGTAAAAATTCTAAATGACATCAATCTAACGAGTTTTTATAAATAAATTTCATCTAAAGAGTGTGTACACATTTTCCTAAATACGTATAAAAGCTACACGTCCATGTTAATAGTATTTCATAAAGGCATCCGTCGGATATGACTCGAAGGCACAAAATTATTAAAAAAAAAAAAATAACAACAATAGACCTTCCGCTATTGTACAAAATATTAAAGAGTAGTTAATTTAACTCCTTTATACCTACAATAAGTTATTTTCCAAGCACCGCCTCGTAATATTAAATCTCTTTCAACACTAACCCTATGTAATAATGATTAAACACTAGAATAAATCTAAACAATATTCAGTTAAATATTTGAACAATAAAACTTTTATTGTATAACTATTATTGCCATTTTTGATATAGTTTTTGTAGCAAGAGCTACAATACAGTGATAAATATTAAGATACAACACGCTCTATCTTTTTGAAACCTACTCGATCATTCCGATATTAGAACAGATTACCGCATGCTAAACAAAATTATCATACTTTATCTTATTTACAATGCAAAACAGATCGAGAAAAAAATCAAGGCCATAAATCTATCACATATGTGTTCGGATTGCTTCGGCAATAGCCAAATAAATAACTATAAAATAAGTGATTGAACAGCATATACTGACAATTCCATGTTAAGGAATTAAGTAGCCGTATAATATATTATGCGCAAAACCGTTGTATTTGTTCGAATATACACGCGAGTCTCCGCTCAAATGAGCATACGGCGTAGGCGTCAAAAAAACACTTGCTTATGCATGTCCTCACTACATAATTAATTCAATCTTGAACAAATACACCGCTATCAGACACTCGGTAAACGAGAGCATGAACCCAGTTTTAAGATTCTACGTTTCTAAACACTTTTTAAAACTTAAAAACTAAGTAAAAAAATTTAATTGATCACATACGGGAGTAGTTACGAAATTAAACTGTGGCACTCAGAAAAGTGGAAGTATCATTTTCATTGTCTGAGCGTCATCAAGACATATTATTGATACCTACCCTCTTACTAAGCGGAGAAGCATCTAGAATCCTCTCATTTAATTTGTCCTCCTCTCTGAAGTGAATCCTCGTGATAACGATGTCCCCCGTGCTTAATGTTTGTGATGCAACCTCTATTTTCTTTGTTTCAATGAGATCATTGCATTTGATATTATCTGCAGGGTTATGGCATTTGCAACAACAGTTCTTCCTATCTGTGTCCCCAATATTTAAGATTTGGCTTAAGTTTGACCAATCTTTATTTTTAAGTAGAGGCAACGTTTGTTCCATTGTTTGTGAAAATTTATCCTCTAGTTCTCCACTTAATGGCGCCACAGCTGAGAGAATGGCTTCCAAACGATTAATTTTTTCAACTTTATCCATATTAGTGTCTGATAGAATCTCATCCATCATTTGCATGGACTCTGTGAGGCTTGGCGGTTGTGTGGAATGCGGCGAAGATATAGAATCTGAAGGGTTCGACTCTAAGCTAGCCATCTCATTTTCTTTTTCATCATCATCTGAGTCACTGTCTTTGTCTTGACCCATTGCTTCAAGTTTTTCTAATTTTTTGGATATTTTATGACAACCCTTAAGTTTTTCCTTTTCCTCCTCTGTGAGTTCTAAGTATCTGAGTAACCTTATTTCCCTATTACTTAAGACAATATTCTTAGTTGTCTCAGCTAACTTCTGTTTTAGTTCACCTACTTCTGTATTTATTTTTCTCTGACGTTTCCTTAATTTCACTTCTGTCGGTTGAATGTGCATGAAGACTTGTTCATTTGATAGTTCTTCAAAAAGCTGTTGATTTTCGGGTTTAATGTTACTTGACATATATGTATAAATAGCTGGATTAACTAAAGAAAGAACATCAGAAGCTGCATAAATAATCATATCTTTTGTTAGGGGCCTTCTGGCCCAGTAGCGTTGATCTCTTCGATAAACATTTTTTAATTGCTCTTTCATTGGATTCATAGGAGCATTATATAATTCACAAAGAGCATTCAGACTTAGATTTTTCACTTTGTATACAGGAACACCTTGCTGTTGTAACTGTAATACTGCATGAGCTGCCTGCGTATCAAAAACATTTTTTAAAGTGATCTCAAATTGATTGTGTAAATTGACTGAGTCATTACGACAGTCGTGAATAATTTTAACAACAGATTCACTCTCTAAAAGCTCTTTAATTTTGCCTTCGACTACCATTCCGGGGCAGGCCATAATATCAAGAATATAAACTTCTCCATTCATTGTAGCAATCTGGCATAAAGTCAGGACACCCTTCAAACCTAAATTAATACCTTCACAGTCAAAGGAAACTATGCTTTTTGTAGTACGCTTAACATTCATAATGCTGTCAATCAATGTAGCACATTCCCTTACATTCGCTATGACCGTTGCACTCTGTAACACTTTCTGTCTCCAAGCTTCGCCCATCATATTGTTTCTTACACTCATACCATTAGTTTCTTCAGAAGCTCGTGCATTTAAATGATTATTTACTCTGTCTCTGACCATATTTTCTGCTAAGTTTTTAATGACAATAGAATTTATTCTCTGTTTGAGTGTCTGATTAGCAATGTTTGCTTGTTGGCCACGGGGAGATTCTATGGGGCTGAGTATCCTGTTTGCGGGGCTTTTTGTACCATCAGAGGGCGTGGGACTCACTGATATTGGAGGAGCTGGAGAGACTGGCTTCTCTTCGACCACTTGCTTTGGTGGATCAGTCTTAACTTTAGTTTTTGCATTTAGATACATTACAGGTATTTTTGGTTTGCTAATTAATGTGACAAGGTTTGATTGTACATGGAAGCTATCTGAAAATATTTTCAAGAAAGCACTCAAATCAGCCGGTGTTTTGAACATCTGATACCAGTACTCTTGAGGAAATCGAGATACAATAAGATGAAAAAGTTGGTCCACCATAACCGGGCCCTTAGCCTCGATACACTGTGCAACATAATCCAATAACTGTTGAGCAGTGTCTGTGTTAATATTAGCCACAGGCAAATTGTGAAACTGCTCAGAGTTACCATGTGCATTATCTCGCCTATGATTAATATCACTGACTAGAACCACGTTATCTTCGATGATCTGGAAGGTGTCCGGGTGCTTCATGAGGAACTCCTTGAATTCTTTAATGCGCTGCCCGGAGATGTGGCGCACCTGCGGGGAGGCTTGACTGCGGTGGCCCAGGAGACTCTTTATCGGCACTTCCGTTCCCTCACCGTATTGAATCATCTTACTGGCGAAGTATTCTTTCGCCTCCTCGATGTAATCATTGTTGGATGACGCGCCAGCGCCGCTAGGGTGCCTTTGAAACGTGTTAATATCAACATAGTCCCCGTCTATGTTGAACAACGCGGGATATTGAGCCAGGAACTTCTTCAGGCCCGACTGTGACCCGCCAGCGATCTGACGCATCTCCTTGGTGAAACCCTTGGCACCAAACTGACAGGAAAGATCGTGCAACGTTCTCGGCTCGCCTTTATCGAGCAGGCGCTCCACGAAAAACAACAGAGTGAGATTTCTAGCGAGCTCATATTCCATTGATTCCATTTCCCAACAGTTGGTGCCAATGTGGTGTCTTACACTAAAATTTTTCTACGTATATGTGTCACCCACAACACCATGAAATTCTTCAATTCAGATGCAAGCAGAGACAACAGACGAACGTGACGTGCAAGTGTGTGTTGCAAGGTGAAACTGATTTTACCTACATTTAAAAATCTAAAAGGGAAAAATTCTAAAAGAGAAAATAAGTTTGACATTTAATTATTTTATATAAATTTATATTAGTTATAACTAGCAAGATTCATTTTTAAAGTAAGTGGTACTGTTCCTTTATATTATTATATCGTTAATATCGTTACCAATACAAATATTATTAAAACATATTTTTTTAATAGGCCTTTTCATCATTAGACGAGCGCAAGCGTAGCCGCCATGTTGAAACGGCGGTAATTCGAAAAATTCGCACTGTTTTAATCAACAATGGCTGGGCAAGGACTATTATCTCCACAAAGAAATAAATTATTGGAAAAAAACCATCGATGGTGCTTCACTTATTTATGATTCAGTTGAAGCTCATAATTGTGAACAATTGAAAAGGTGGCTAAAATGTCATAGGCGTCCGCAAAAAGGGAAAAAAAGTGAGCTGATTGAGAGGTTAGACATTGACATTTGTTGACTATCTAAAAACATAAAAAAATAAATTAATATTTACAATTTTATTCTTATTAATAAAATCTTATAAATAAATATAATTATAATGGAGTACAAAAAATTTTTTCCGATTATTTTGACTTACTACTTATTTTTTTTTCACTTTTTTTTATAATTAATCAACTTTGATTTATATTTTAATTTTTGATATACGGATAGCGGACAATTTAGCATGGTTGTTTACAAAAAACAGTACGAAAAAGATGGCTGATTCTGACGCATGCGCACAAAAAAATTTTGTGATGAAAAGGCCTATTACCTACTGGTAAGTATATATAAGAAATAATAATATAAATAGCATATTTAATATGAAGGATGTTATCTCTGTGATTTATTCATTCATACATTTGGATTAATTGTCTTTGATTTAATTAAAGCCTAAAAATTTAAATTTAAAAAAAAACATGAAATATTTTAGTGCGCGTTTTCCAATTACAGAGCATAATGCGACTCAGTGACGCACAATGCCGAAGTGTGCTAATGCTTAATTGGAACGTCAAATAATGTATTCATATTTTATATGTGGAAATATAAAAAAGGTCCATGTTTACGAGTATATCTTCATCCATACTTATATTTATTGTTAATACGTTTTGAATTAACTTTTTAATATTTCCAAAAAACTACGACGAAAGGAAAGTTTAATTTTTTTTTAACAATAAACAATGTTACTAACGATAATATAAATAAAATTTCGATCTAAGCTATCTTAAAGAATAAACACTTGTTAATTTTTTGCTACTGAGTTGGCATCAACTGCACGCATCACGCGAAAGCACTACTTTTGAAAGTGCTCGATTGTGCGAAGCGTTGCTGTAGTTGGAACATTCAATGTTGAGCATTATGCCGCATAATGCGCTCTAGTGCTGTAATTGGAAAACGCGCAGTGTCGCTTATTGTTAGAAGTTCAATGAATAAAATTGTTCTTGCTGTTATTTGAATATGAGTGAGGATCATATTTTTAGTAACATATGTATTGAATTTATATATTTTATGACAAAAACTTTTGTGTTAGATTTTAAGGTTTTGTTCATATTAATGGGTACGTTCGCGGGCCCTCTTCTAATTGATAATTCATCACTTTTATAGGATTTTTTAATCTGTCTTGGATTTTTTAATGTGGTCTTTGGAATGCATAGATTAAAAAATCCTATAAAAGTGATGAATTATCAATTAGAAAAGGGCGCGCGAACGTACCCAGTATGAAATGGATTTGATCATAGAGTAAAGACTATACATAAATACAATAATATATTATTTATATTTTATGTCTGTCAAACTCCTTATGTCACTGTAAATTGACAAGTACCTAGGTAATTAGTTGGTTTAGAGTGGGAGTAACCCAATATTATATACTCTTTGCCCAATAATTAATGTAAAAGTAGAACCTTAAATTTATAAAATATTATACAAATTATACTAACGTAAAACTGGTGATACAAGTTTCTATATTTGTTACGATAATATACCAGAAAACATTGATATAATGGTAAATATATTCAAAACATAAATTTACGATCTGTTTTTCAAAATAAAACAAGAAGAAATCATTCGTTTAACATGCAAATCACAGCTGTGTCATTAAAAATTTGAACTGTTTTAAAGAAACATTTTCTTCTGGAATTTCAAAATATTTACAATAAATTATAAAATAATATTTTTTCTAATTACAGTTGGTCTTGGTACTTGGAGATCTTCACATTCCACACCGTTGTAGCAGCTTGCCACCAAAATTTAAGAAGCTGCTTTTGCCAGGACGGATCCAACACATACTGTGCACTGGCAATCTTTGTACCAAAGAGTCATATGATTACTTGAAGACCTTGGCCAGCGACGTACATGTTGTTAGAGGTGATTTCGATGAGGTACTTTAAAAGTTTTTTTTTAAGTTTAAACCCGATAAAGCAATAAATATTTAAAAGTAAACACCTTTTCTAGTTTCTCTTCTAAAATCAACTAATATGAGAGTTTAACGGCATAAATATTCAAAATTTTATTGCCATTACAAAATGATATACAGCAAAATGTGAAAATAATCTAAGTATTATAAAATTATATTAATTTCACATCACAATAAAATTTATTATAGATATTAAAACATGCGCACACAACTTTAGTTTACATCAAGACTATCAGAGTAAAGTCATGGTCATCCATAACTGATGCAATAAATCATACTGTTCTCTTATATTTACGCGAATTTTACTCATTTAATAAAAAGTCTAAATCGGATTTTATCACGTTTATTTGTTTTAAAACTTTACAGTTTTACGATTTTTAATTAAATTAAATTATTTCCCGACGTTTCGGACCCTTTACAGCGTCCATGATCTCGGGGGACTGAGGTGGTGGGTGTCCGAATAATGAATCAATTGTTCAAAAATAAACGCGATAAAATCCGATTTAGACTTTTAATTAAATAAGCAATAAATCATGTTAAAGATGACCAACAACATCTAATACAATTAGAAAAGTACAGGTAGGTATTATAAAGTTTCAACTTATTTGTCCATTTTTATAGAACTCGACATATCCTGAACAAAAGGTGATAACGGTCGGTCAATTTCGTATCGGTCTGATCCATGGTCACCAAGTTGTTCCATGGGGTGATGAAGAGTCATTGGCATTAGTGCAGAGGCAACTGGATGTGGATATACTTATATCCGGTCACACACATCGCTTTGAAGCATACGAACATGAGAATAAGTTTTATATCAATCCTGGATCCGCTACTGGTGCATATAGTCCTTTGTTTAGGTACGTAAAAGAAGTTTTTTTTTTCATTTAAAACTATTTTCAATTCTAGGAAAATATTTTTAATGGAGAAGAAAGAGCAATTAGACCCAAAATCTATATTTATCTAGCTTCCGCCCGCGGCTTCGCCTGCGAGGGTGTATTGATAAAAAGTAGCCTGTCATGCCCTTCCTTATAAGCTTCAGACTATCCGTATCAAATTTCATCACAAATGGCTCAGTAGATTAGCCATGAAACATACATTTACACAAATACAACCTGAACAACTAAAACTGTACCTATATAACTAACACTACAATTCTATAATAATAAAAAAAAAGAAAAAAAAAGAAACAGTTCTAATATGACTGAAATTAAAATAAAAAGTAATCTATATTCTTCTTCTTATAATCAACTTAAAAATATACTAATGAAAAATAATAATTATGCCTACTGTACTAAGTAATAAATCTCTCTGAGAATCAAATTAGCTATAAGAAAAAACGCAAAATGAACACTGCCGTCAATGACGTGTGCACGTGTTCAGGTCGCGTATTCACCGATGGCGCGTCATTACTTTTACCGCCTCTCTACCCCCGCTTTTCACAAAATATAATATAAATTGTAGCCTATGTGTTATTCTGATGTATAAGCTATATTACTGTAAAGTTTCATCTAATTCCGTTCAGTAGTTATGCATGAAAGACTAACAAACATCCATCCATACTCACAAATTTTCGCATTTATAATAATAGTAGGATAAGATATTCATATATAATAAGTTATAATTAAGTTATACCTAAAATATCATAAATAAAATATAATATTTTATTATTTGTATGTACCTAAAATATAATATATTATTATCTGTATAAAAAATTAAATTTAATATTCTGTTTCAAGTATTAAATATTATGAAAGCTATTATTAGTTATGTAAAAGTTCTGATAGGAATAAGCTGTCCCAAATTCTATCACGATTCATAATAAAAATACGTGAGATAATTTTGACGACTTTTCGACTCACCAAGGGTGGTCACGGGTCAAGGGTGACCCTTGGTGACATTTCGTGAGAATTTGCTGGACAGCCTCCGCCCTCCCTTAATCTCACGTGATATTTTTTAAAATGCGTATTTGTAATGTAAATGAGTAAATCTGTGCTTGATTACATTAGATATACCTTTTAAAAAAAGTGTTTAAATTAATTAGATTTACCTTATAATTACGTAATATTTGCCGAGATAACCCTCCCCCCTACGTGAGATTGAGTGAAATTTCGCTCAACCACCACCCCTTCACCCCTAAACACCTCACATAATTAATGGTTGCCCCCTTAAGTAGAATGACATAATAAAAAATGTTTAAGTCTAATAAAAGCCTTGTTTTCCAGGAATGCGACCCCATCATTTGTACTAATGGACATTCAAAGCTCAACAGTTGTAACATATGTTTACAAACTGCTCGGTGATGAAGTCAAAGTAGAGAGAATTGAATACAAGAAGGCGTAGTGAATTAAAATTGATTAATGTATTAACACTAAACATACTTAGAAATCTTGACTTTTTTTTAATTATTGTTATTGTTAGTTTTATCACTAAAATAAAGTTTTATTTTTACCAGAATATCCTTTAAGGGTGTGTCAGTGTGTGACATTATTCACAATTTTTTTTTATTACAGAATATAAATTACTCAAGTCTATAATAAAAAAAAAACAAAAAAAACCGAAAAAAAAAAAAACTTATGATTAAATAAATAAATAAATAAATAAATAAATAAATAATTACCTATATCCAAAAAGGCAATATATAAAAAAAGCTACTTAAAATATACTTTTGAATTAAGAAACGACTCGAGTGATTAATATTGCAAAAAGTTATCTGGTAATTTGAACACAAAACTTTAAAAAAAAAAATTAATACATAAATTGAATTTATTATGCTTAACAATAAGATCTACATTATAATAAATAATAAATATCTGTTACTTAAAAACGACAGGTTGTGGTGTGTTTAGTGTAAATATATTATTATAAAAAAGTGGTTATTATAATATATTTGTAAGTTATTAAGTATGTCTGTCTATACATACGTTATATACGTTTAATGTATTAACAAGATTCTAAGAATAAATGATATATAAGAGTGTAATGTTTTATTATCAGTTGAATTTAATTTCAACAAAATAATATTAAATCTCCTTATTTGCTTCTCTATAACTCTATATGATGCGATAAACCTTGCCACCACCACATCAGCCAATACTCGCCACGCTTTGCAGGCGGGTTGGCGAGCGTGTGTTGTGGCAGGATATGGTGACGCTGCTGTCCATCACCATCCTGTTTGGTCTACAGTTGTTCGCACCTCTATGACCTTAGTAGTCTTTTACGACACCTCGGCAAGAAAGAAGTCGGGACTATTCTTCTGTGCCAGTCACCGTACGGCAAAGATGCGATAAATATTCCACAATAATTTCGCCATTATTGATAACAGATAATTTATTAATTCATATTTTCTTTAATATTTCTTTTATCTTATGACCCCACATATTTTATAATTGGTTTTATCCAAAAAATAAATATGAAAATTAATATATTTTTTGAATAAAATAAATTTTCTAACCATCCATAGATGAGTTCAATGATTAAATTTTAATACTCAATAAGACTTTGGAATAAATGTGATGCAGCCCGCAGCGCCACCATATCCTGGCACAACACACTGCGCCCGCCAACCCGCTTGCCAAGCATAGAGAGTATTGGCAAATCCCCTCAGAGATGATGGGGGTAGCCTATGTTCAGCAGTGGACATCCAACGGCTGATGTGGTGAATTTGTTATTTATGAGATCGGAGCTAAAACCTTAAATCGGGTCAAAATGCGCGGTCTATTTCTTTAATAAAAAACATTAAAAAAAAAAAAAAAACATAACAAAACTACTACTAATTGTATTATTAATGTTCAGTAAGAACTATTAAGACGTAGCTATCTATCTATTAGATACACAATGGTAAAGCGATAAAAAATTATCCTTTTTTTTTGGATAAGATATATTAGCGTATTTTGGTGCATCTACCTGCCTAGTAAGTAGTAGGGTTGGCGTCGTATGACTCGTCTCGAATTCTCAAGATTTTTTATAGTTTGGGTGCCGAATTACATATTATAAAATCATGTCTTCTGGACATCCAGTCCAGAAGGATATTTTAAAGAGAGTCAGGGTAAAATTCGAATATTTTATATCTAGAAAAACACAAAGTTGGTTTTGCAAAATTTATTCTGGTTTTAGTAATTCATCCTATTCCAAAGTCTCAAATTGTTACTTATCTCGCTCTATCTTAGGTCTTAGGGCCTTATCTTCAGCAATAATTTATTTATTTACTGACAGGTATTTGCTTCGTTCGCTTCTGGAGTTTTTAAGTTAAACAATAAATTAGCACCTTATAAAAGCTCATGCAATTTGTTATTCTCGAATTTCACATTCTAAGTTCCGTATCTATAAATTTCTTTCGATGGCAGTTAAATATTTCTTGTATTTTTATTATCCACACTACTATGAGTGAATATCTACTTTAATATGTATGTATGTATGTATGTATGTATGTATTTTTTATGTTTGCTTAAACAAATTCCTTGTATTTTGCTTATATACCTACTTATAAAAAATGGCTAGTATTTCCTGGCGACTTTACATCTTTTAATTTTTACCTCCTTCTTCGATTGAAAAAAAATTTAGGTTTCATTCGATAATTGTGATGGTTTAAATTTTAAAATAATTGCAATTATAATTTTACTGAACAGATCTCGAGGTCCTATTTTACGTTGATAAAGTTCCAATGGAAATAAGCGGAATTGGAGTTATCAGCTAAAAATTATATACGCGAAAGATAGCGAGAATGGGTGAATATTGGTTTCGTTTTCATGCTAAAACTACTGGAAAAATTGTGATTAAGCTTGTGATATTTAAAAAATCGAATTAATACATTTTTTTTTAAATATACACGGTCGTCTATTCCTAAGGTATTCCTAAGAAGCCTAATGCCTTTGTTTTAGGTAACAGTCGACGGATATAGGTACCTAATTATTTTTTAGTAAACATATACATATATAAAATATATAAGTATATACAAAATATATAAATATTACACCCTTAATCAGGTTGGGAGTCGAACCCACGACCCTAGGGCGGAAAGTAGGGTCACTGCCAACTGCGCCAATGGGTTAGTCAAAATTGTGAATTGTGCCTGTAAAACCGGGATATGTCTAAAAAATAATATCAATGCGATTGAAGATAGTCAACCTAGATTATTTGATTAATATGGTGGTTTTTTTAGTTAAATAAACTTTATTCGTAATTAGAATTACTGTGAAATATTGACGACCGTTCTAGAGTAGTGGTGCAAGTAGTCGCCTCAACGTCGTCGATCGCGGGTTCGATTCCCGCTCGGGGCAGATATTTGTATTTGTGCAAATATTTGATTCCGTTCTGGGTGTATGTCCTTGTGGGTCTCCCCACCGTGCCTTGGAGAGCACGTGAAGCCTTCGGTCCCGGTTGTTATTATGGACTCCTGGTAACGATCGTTACTCATGGTAGGGATATTATCCACCAACCCGCAGTGAAGCACAGTGGTGGATTAAGCTCCAACCCTTCTTCTATATGGTGTTTACAGGCTGAAACAGTGTGAAATATTTACTTACGTATATGTGATTTATTAATTTTATATAAGTATTAAGTATAATGAGAGCCTGTTTCACGCAGTTACTGATAAAGCTTATCTAGTACATAAGTTACTGATGCTCTGTCTCTTTTTGAGCCTCCTTTCTCTCAAATAATACTAAACTACAACTCTTGGAATGGCAGGTTGCGAACAGAAATATCTGACAGACAAAATGGAATTTGATGGTGAAAAAAAAATATACTTATATTATATAAATTTGCAACAGATAAAATATCATGATATACAGGTGAATGGTGAGTTACTATCGATATTTAAGGAGAATACTCGGTACATGATTCTCATTCGAATTATGTAAAAAAAAATGACTGGTAAAGTGTTAAAGCTTCATTTATTTGAATTGAAATTTATGAAAATTTTGTCAAAAACTAATTACCTATTTTTTTTACATAATTCGAATGAGAATCGTGTACCGAGTATTCTCCTTAAATACTTATTGATAGTAACTCACCTGTCATTCTGTATATATTTTTTTTCACTATCAACCTGTGAATACATTGTAGTTTATTAGTTGAGGAAAAAAAGGTCCTAAGGTCCAGTTTTACCTTCTGCTGATAAAGTTTATTAGTAAGTTATGGTACAGGGTCGGCCTAAGGCGAAATTGGCGAATGTGCAAGACTTACCTATACATATTATCCTGTGTCGGAAGCGCACACGACAAAAAAGCCGCCAGGCTATACTTATTCCTAAAAAAAGTCATCACTAACATATGAAAAAACTAATTTAGATTAATTAAATTAATAATAATAATTTAGGATAAAAAAATTAAATTAATAATAATAATTTAGGATCAA
Organism: Euphydryas editha; assembly: GCA_036937285.1. Lineage (NCBI taxonomy): Eukaryota > Metazoa > Arthropoda > Insecta > Lepidoptera > Nymphalidae > Euphydryas > Euphydryas editha. The sequence goes on from JAUPFZ010000019.1 coordinate 16,214,576, forward strand.
ATTATGCCCCAATTGTATGCCCTCCCAAAAAGTTCGAGTGTGCGGCTGCATACTTCGCACATCCCTTAGGCCGGCCCTGGGTATATATGAGATAAACATTATCTGCAACCGGTAAAATAAATATGTTGAATACGTCTGAGGTCATCTGTTCTTAAGGCAGGCAACTTAAATGCCCTTTGTTTAAAGTAACAGCAGACTGATAAACATATACATCAATACTTTTTCATGAACTGAAAATAATCAGCTTGTAACCATCTCACTGCTGGGCAAAGGCCATATATGAACGGGGTTGGAGCTTAATCCACCACGCTGCTTTACCGTGGAATGCTCCATTTCCCTACGCTAAGTAATGATCGCTATCAGGTGTCTATGATAACAGCCGAGACCGACGGCTCCGTGCATTTTCTCCAAGCCACATTGGGGAGATCCACAAGGATATACAACAGGATCGGAAACAAATATTTGTACAAATAAATACAAATATGTGTCTCGAGCGGGATTCGAACCCGTGACCGCCGGCGTTGAGGCGACTACTTGCACCACTACACCAGAACGGTCGTTATAAAACATATTTTATTAATTTATTATTCATGTTCATTTTAATATATAAAAATAATATTAAAAAAATATAGTGTTTATTTGAACTATCTAATCTCAGAATCTTAGAAGAAAAGTTTCGATTTGAAAATTTTATTCTTCCTTAGAAAGTCAAGTTAAGGTAATTTATGTGCTATAAAAATCAGGCTAGAATCAAGACAAAACAGTAACAGCAGAAGTAAACGTGGCTGATATTATGAGCAAAGATGAGAAAAAAATTATAGAGTGGAATCTATTAGTAGATAATTGTTATCGGATATACAAGAATCTTGATTTTACATTTAACCTTTCATCTTGTCTACAATACTACATTGTATTGTTAACCAGTAAAACCAGATAACTTTGGAAATCCTCCCCTCTCCTTGGGTTATTAGAACAAAATGGAATTTTATTGTGATAATGTTAATTTATTATTTTGTTTGTCAGAACCATTTTGTACAGAATGAGAAGTTACAATATCTTAGAGGTGAAAATGTTTCGTTAAAAATTGTAAGAATTTCCGTGCATAATTTATTACATTATTTTGTATCATATTATATTTGTCAATATTATTGTTGTTTTTTTATATACCTACTTACAAAAATTATCAATTTAAATTGTAATTAGAAGTAGGTATATTACTAACATGTTGATGATGGTGATGATGTTGACGGCCGGCTGGTCGAGTGGTCAGGCAACTGGACACTTTACGCAGCGGTCGCGGGTTCGAATCCCGCCAGGTGCAGATTATTTGTATGACAAATATAGATGTCTGCACCGGGTCATGGATGTGTATTTATGTATATTATATATTTATTAAGTTTCTTAAATTTATTTCCGTTCCTAGTACCTGTAACACAAGTTCTTACGAACTTAGCACGGGGCTAAGTTAACGTGTTGTGATTGTTGGTTAATATTTATTATTATTATTATGTTGTAGTTTCATTAAATGTTTGCGTTGTTTTAGTCTTAAGGCTTAACAATGAAAGTCTGACTATATCATTTGTTTTCGAAATTAAATTGAGACTGATATCTCAATCGCACCAATCAATCTCCTTCGAGTCTTCTACATCCTACGTGACATTGGCAGAATCAACCGTCCTTCACTGGCACAACAGAAAGCCATAAAACCAATCAATCAATTAAATTGTAATTGTGACATATATTTTTAATTACATAATAAACTTCACCGTACGTGACTAACACTGTGTAATCTTTAAGTCATTACCAATTCTTATAAATTTAATAAGGAAAAATCTATATATAAATCGAATATTTAATCATTAAGAGAATAATGAGTTTTAATTGCACTATCTTGATACAATATTGAAGGACGTTAACCTAATTTACAATTTCGATGTGCGTACGTGTAGGCGCCAGCGTAGTTGTAAATTCGTATTCCTAAAATCGTTACAAACGTAAATATGACTATCGAAAACTGTCCTCGAATCATTATCGTTTCTAAAATGACGAAAAAACTCAATACAAGGAATTATATTTTTTAATTATAACTAAATTTTAATAATTTAACGACTAGAATCGTGTGATATTCAGTAGTTTGTAAACAATGGCAGTAAACAAAAATATAGAAACGTGTCGACGCGTAGGTACGCATATAAACAACTTGTAAATACATTGTGAAGTAATTCGTATATATTATTCACTCGAAAAAGTCCCTTACAACTATAGTTTAAGGGCTATTATAGGGCACTATTTTCTGTCTTTAAAGTTAATCACTTTCGTACTAGTCGGAAACAAGCTCACCCCACTCTTATGCAGCGACCAATATAACCGAACGCATTTGAATTTCGGTTCAATCTTATCGTTAGTTGTGTATGCGCTGCATCGGTGTCTTTAAACTGTGAATTTCATTTATATTTTAATTTTTACAAAGAAAAAAATTATAGTATTAATAATACATGTAAGAAGTGGTAAGAAGTGAATAAAATGGCGTTGTCTCTGATGAGACTGGGATTTCGTTCCGCTGTAGTAAACTTGGAGAGATCGGCGGCTGTTCTCTCAAATACCAGTGTCCAGAAACAGATGAAGGTAAGATATAATATAATTTAAAAAAAAAGCTGTAAACTAAATGCCGTTGAAAATTGTCAACAATGAGTAACACTAAAAAACAAGTGAATTAATAAAGAAGTAATAAGAATACATAAGGAAGAAATGAATAAAACTGTCTAGGAATCAGATCTATGCATCTTGCACTAAAAAAAGAGTACATTCTATAAAAAGTTAAGACCCCGCATCCTACGCCACGCTCCCGCGCCTTTGAAAATAAAAGTAATAAAAATATCTATGGTCTATAAACCAGACTGTAATATATTCACATTCCAAGATATATTAAAGTTTTTTCGTTTTGAAAAAAAAAAAATGTATATTTTAGAATAAAACTTAAAATATTCAAACTAGAAAGATAGTTGTTATCATAATAATTAGTATTATAAATTATAAAAATATTAGTATTATTATGCTATTATTAATTATACTGTGTAATTATAGTCTAATGATATATTTGTAATGATTAAAATAAAAATTATACAACTATAGGGGTATAGGTATCCCTAAATTTTGTAGTATTCACAAAAAATCATATTAAAATAGTTGCTATACTTTAATCACTTCAATATCATTATTAATTACTATATTTAAAATGACAGAGGTTTGCTCTTAGGCGCGCATCACGGAAAAACTACTGGACAGATTCGAATTAAGTCTTTTCCTTTTATTTCTGAGAGACTTGGCCCTTATAAAAAAATATTGGGATATCTTAATTCTGAAACAATGACTTTTATAAGCATATCGAGTTTTTACAAAAAAAAAGTTGTACGAAAAGTATATATAAGTAGGTATAGTAACTAGGTTTTTGTAAGTTTATGTCAATAAAATACACTTTTTAATACATATAGGTAATAAGCAATACAAACTAAGTTACGGGTATCACCTACTTATAATTATAAAAGCAGTTTAATTTTTCGTTTCAATTCAATTTTATTTACGAATAATAATAAATTAAAACTAAAAACATTTTTTTTCGTTTTGTTTGTTCATTTTTTTTATACAAAAATATTTAAATGCATTTAGGATGTATATTTTTCTTACTGTCTGTTGCAGTTTGAACTCTGATAACCTCTTATCAATTCCCTCTGATAGATAACTTTTTTCAGCGAAATGCATCTTATTTTTATACACATAAGGATTACTTTAACTGATTCTATATATATCCCTATGTATATGGCCTCAATTGTGTGGTAATTTAATAATAATGTTAAGGGGTGACCCATTATTATAGAATTAACTGTTCAAAGAACTAAGGCTAACTAAGTATAGTTTAACGTTTTAATAATTTTTGTTTTTGTGAATAAAAAAGTAAATAAGTGCCTTACTCTTAGAAACATTTTTTTTTACTTGTCCCTCCGGGTTAGATGGTTCGGAGACTTTTATTTACATTTTTTTTTTAAATTTTTCGGCTCATTCATACATAGCATATACATAGCTCTCGCTTATTCTCATACTACTTTTCATCTTTCATCCGTCCTCTTTCACACTCACTCTCGGAAACATTAAAAACACAAAGAAACGTCCAAACTAGGGAAGAGATCTATATAATATATTCTTTATAAAAATTCCTGTCAACGACTGGCCCAATGGCGCAGTTAACAGTGACCATGCTTTGTGCTCCAGAGACGTGGGTTTGATTCGCACCCCGAATCTGGGTGTAATATATTTATTTATATATGTATTAATGTATGCTTATTTCAAAAAATAAACGTGTATCAGTCAGCTGTTATCTAAAACACAGGCATTAAGTTGCCTACTCTCTACGCATGAATCAGTGGAATTTCACTAATTTTAAGTGACTATTCATTTTTTAATCATGTGAGAATCATACCATGCAGGAATTAGTGACTATTAAATGTATTAATATGAAATAATAATTATATATAAATATTACTGATTATTAGTGAGTATTCACTAACTAGTTTTTAAAATTTCTTGATATGTAGTGCATACAGCTTCACTAACGTAATTAATGTAAATTTCATTAATTCTTATTTAGAGAGTACCTTAGAAACAGACGACCGTGTGTGTGAGTTAAATATTATGTATTTATATATATATTATATATATTCATGTGAAGATCGAATCCGCGACCGCTAACGCATCAGGCATTTGCTGTTGATATAGCCTTTCAATTGGAAATCTGTTTCAATTGGTTGCGTTGCATTAAATGTCATGTCATTCTTTCATTGGACTTAATGGCTTCCAATGTTGCTAAAAGAGCTCAAGATTGATTAATTCAGCCTGCTGATGTAAATGTATTTAAGCCTTCGAGGGTAGAATGGAAAAATTCGACACGACGTGAGCCGTTGAATGTCCACTGCTTCCAATGTGCACTGCGGGTTTGTCAATACTCGCCACGCTTGGCAGGAGGGTTGGCGGGCGCAGTTTGTTGTGGCATGATATGGTGAAGCTACTGACCATCACCATTTTTTGGCGCATCGTTGCTCGCACCGTTTTGGCCTAAATCGCCTTTTACGACACCTCGGTAAGAAGGAGGTCGGTACTATTCTTCTGTACCGGTCACCGCACGGCTGGATTACAGAGTTTAGATTCTTACACTTGTTATAATATAAAGGAAAAAGAAAATAGAAAATATCTCAAGAACATATTGAAAATATCAATATTTATTATAATACAATAATGAAAAGCTTTTACCCAAAGACGTTGAATGTTTTTATATAACATTTATATAAACCCTTTTAACAATTTGCATGTAGGAGTAGTGATATTGACTTATTTAAGAGTATTGAGTGATAGCGAAGAATTAAGAATTAAATAAATACCTCAAACTCAAACCCCTAGTAGGATTTGGATCCAGTATCGGGGGTCCGGAAACACACACTATACAAGAGGTTGCCCAGACCACGACAAACAACTGTATGGTCTGTAGTTCTGTACAATTATTTATCATGTACGGGGATCAAACTTGTGACCGCTTGCGTGTCAGACGGTTGCTGTGTACGGCAAAGCGTTGTCAAAGAAAAAAAAAATGTTTATTTTCACAATGTCAATATCAAATATAGTCTGTAGTCTATCAAACTGTCAAAATACTGTTGTCTTTGATGAAACAACTCGGAAAACATAAAAAGTAAAAAAAAACCACTACGCAACAGTAAAAAATTAAACCATTAAAATTAAGCCGATCAAAGTCACGAATGTTGCATAACAACAAGTTAGTAAATATTTATATCGGAAGTAATTTATATATAAAAACTAACCTTGATATGAACTAAACAATAACATGTAAACACATTATTGTTTTGGCCTACGTGATGTGTGTGTAGTAGGTTTTTCTGTCGTTCAAGATTTAATATCTTTGAAGAAAAAGTGAGTGCCAAATAAAACTGGCTGTAAAAAAAAATCTAGCACATAAATTTTATATAGGTTTAATTTTTTTTAAAATTAAAAAAGCTTAAAATAGCTTATTGATAATTTTATTTCATTTTTATTATAATTTGTCATAACAGACTGATATACTTAATAGCGAATGCATAATCTGTGAATATTTGAAATGTGATCAAAATATGATAGACATTTGAGAGTTTATGGTTCAAAGCACGGAGTACCTAAGTATCCTATACTTTGTCTTAGATTCAAGATTAAAGCATTTTGACAGAACAATAGACGATCAGCGGAGTTTTAACTTTGGGTACAGATAATAAAAATAAGAAACATAAATACATAGCCATGGGGTGACTGACAGTGAAGATTAGTCCCGACCTCCCTCTTGTCAGTGTTTCGTAAAAGGCAACTAAGGCCATGATGGTGCGAACAACTGTACACCAAGCAGGATGATGATGGGCAGCAGCGTCACCATATCCTGGCACAACACATTGCGCTCGCCAACCCGCTTGCCAAGCAAAGGCAAACCTCTCCAAATTACCAGCAATACAGAGCTCAAGCGCACGCTCTGAAGGTCGATGGGGAAGGCCTACGTTCAGCATTGGACATCTAATGGCTGTTATAATCATATATTATATAATTATGATTTGATATATTTTTAATAAAAACAACAAGTATAATAAAAAACACTGTTAACCCAGCTATAAAAAATTATGCCGAAATCTCTTTTAAAATCTAATTTTTTTAAAAGTATCTTCTGATAAAGGAGATAACGAAAGTTAAAAAAGTTATACTGTTAAAGTTATACTGTTACACGTTAAGCAGGCCTCGTTCAGGATTTTAAAAGTGGATACTTGCGTATCAATTTGGAAATAAATGTGCTATTTAAAAATATACAAGATATAAAAATATCAAATAAACTCATACCAGAAACAATTATTTGTACAAATAGAAACATCTGCCCAGAGCGTTAAGATGAGTATATACGCATCACTACACCAGAACAGTGTGAATAAAAAATGGATATAATTAATAAAAATGAAGTATTAATATTAATTATCTGTTGAAAGCCGTTATAGTGTAGTTTTAACGAAAACTCCATTAAAACCGACGATCAAAACTTTGATATTTGTACTAGGATTTTTATTTGTAAAGCCGCTTATCCGAGTTGTTATCAAAAACACTTGACAGCGAACGAGAGTAACTTTTGGTAGGAAAATTATTCACCAACCAGCAGAACAACCAGTGTATTATGTTCACAGACTAATACGCTTTATATATTGTATATATTTTTATTTGACACATATAAGTTTGAAATTCACATTTGACAGTTATCGCGAGATCTTTTTGACATTTCCGTATATGTTTTCATATTCTTAAATTACTTCCACCCTCCATACTTTAAAAACTAAATAGACCTGAAAGAGGTAAAAAGTTTTGATACCACTCTATAATTATTATTATGCACACATCATAACTAAGGATTTAATTAACTCCCTTTAAAGTAAATCGACTCTACCACCGTTATCGTAATTATCACCTTACTTCAAAACGGCGTGGTCGATTTCGTTAAATAATAAGTTCAATGACCCTTACTACAACGCATACGCACACCGCATCTATTGCGCAAGAGCAAACAATAGATCATTTGTTAATCTTAATGTATTAGTTACGATGTTACTTTAATCTTGATATTAGCTACTTTGAATGTTAAAGATATTTTATATTTTAATTAAACTCATAAGCCCTTCATCATCATCATCATATCAGCCATTGGATGCCCACTGCTGAACGTAGATCTCCCCCATCGACCTCCAGATCGACCGGTTCAAAGCAGCCTCCATCCAACGGCTTCCAGCGATTTTCTTCAAGTCGCCCGTCCATCTCGTGGACCGCCGTCTGACGCTACACTTGCCGGTACGTGGTCTCCACTCGAGAACCTTTCTGCTCCATCGGCTGTTATTTCTAGGAGCTATGTGCCCTGTCCATTGCCACTTCAGCTTGCAAATCCATTGGGCTATGTCGGTAACTTTCGTTCGTCTTTGGATCTCATCATATCTGATTCGATCTCCCAGAGAAATACCAAGCATAGTCCTCTCCATTGCACGCTGTAACATTTACAGAACAGAACCATTATTTCTGACCTTGTTAATGCAGACTATAGGACCTCTTTTACATTTCTCGTTCACAGGTTCAATCGCCTTTCATGCCATTTGTATTATGATTGCATTATTAATTTATTATATACATATATTAATAATTTACAGAGTTGCAATAGATCAGTAAAACAAATCATTTGTATTTATAAAATAATGTTTTTTATTAGACTGAATTAAATTTAGCGTGGCACTCTTTGTGGGAGACACTACGATAGTAGTTCGAAATAAAAAAAAAATTGTATGAATATTTCAATTTAAATTAATTATTTTATATTGTTTATTACGAACGGACAGGCAGACGAGCAACAATATCTTATAATAAGAATCTTAGTTATAAAACATAGCTATTCGTTTGGGTAATTATTTGTGTACTTACTAAACATGAATCAGTGGAATTTCACCAATTTTAAGTGACTATTCACTTTTTATCAATGTGAGAATCATACCTCCCAGAATTAGCGACGATTCTATTTATGAATATGTGAATATCAGAGTCCACTGATTTGATCATAAAATATTTGTAATTTTGTATGTATTAGTGAGTATTCACTAACTTGTTATTAAAATTCAGTGGTATGTAATAGCTTCAATAACGTAATTAATAAAAATTCCATCAATTCATGTTTAGAGAGTTAGGAACTGGAAAAATTTTGTTGTTTTCTTTTGTTAAACTGTATAAAATGATTTATGAAATAAAGTATTTTAAAGAATACTTTTTTAAAAATACAATCAAGGTAAATACTTTTTTGTGCCATAAAATGTTTTAAGCCCTAGTATTGTACACAATGTATTGGGTAAAAGTTTTGCTAAGTTTTAGCCTCTATCACTAATCATTTTTTATATTATTAAAAGTAAAAAAAATTGCGATAATATTTCTTGTTAAGATATCTTCATTTCAAATTAAAATTAATTTTGCTAAGCTAGCCTTGAAAATTACAAACAAAATGTAGAACAAAAATTCTCTTAATATTTTTTATTCAATAATGAATATTTCACAAATGTATTGTTTAGTCTATTCTGAATCTGAAAATATATTTTATATATAATTCTTACAAAAATGGACTAATAAAATTATTAATATTTTTTAACGTGATTTGGTTCCTGGCGCCACAGAATGGAATAGGAAATGGCTAAAGTCATTAAAGCATTATTGTTTGTATAATATCCTTTTAGTTTTAAGGCATATTATCTCTTTTGTTATGACTGTTACAATAATAGTTATACAAGCAAACCACGTCGTTTTACCTTTTTTAAGTTTTAATCTTGTCAAATTCGTTGAAATTTCATGTACCTACGGTTTCAGCCGCCTTAGTACTATGAGTTGTGCCGTGATTATTGTGGCCTATAGACTTTATCTATAAATAGACTTCTAAAAAAAAACGAATCGGACATGCCTTTCTGAAATCCTTAAATTTACAGCATTCAAATAGTTTCCGAGAATTTCCGTTTTATTTATATCTATTATTTATACAGAATAACACAGATAATAAAGTATTGCTATCATCCTAGAAAACCTCATGTTATCTGATTCATATAAATACTGTAATATAAATAAATTAAAATATAATTATATAATATAAATTGTAGTCTAGATTTTAAAATATATAAATAACCTAAAATAATCGCTATATTTTATTAAATTATCATTAATATTATAAACTTACATTTTTGATTTGATAAATAAACGTATTCACAAACAATAAATTAATTTAAAGTTGAGATGATATTAAAAATTATGTGAACCTTTTGGACCCTCGGACTAAATTGCAAATCGTTTCTCTGAGGTCGGACTCTGGAGTGACACATGTGTATCTGTCATTGAGTGTCACTCGTAATCTAAAACACATAAATATTAAGTTCGTTCTGATTCTCATGTAGTAATTTACTGTCTTCCAACAATAAGGACAATTTATTTGATTATTTTTGTTAATTACTTTTATTTAATTAAAAGTCTAGATCAGATTTTATCGCGATTATATATATAAAAAAAAAAAAAAAAACTAGACTTTTAATTGAGTAAAATTCACGTAAATATAAGAGAACAATTTATTACTTTTATGCTAAAAAAGGCTTGCACTAAACAACAAATAATCTTCTCTAAAAAGTAAACATTTGTTTGAAATTTATCTCGTATATTTGAATTTTATTCGTATGAATTCAGCGTGTATCTGTAAATACTTTGAGATATGCGGTTATATTATACAATCAGTAGTGGACATTTTCTTTTCTTAAATGAAGAGGATTTTCCTCAGTAGTTAGATATTTATAGTGAATCTTTGTAAATTTGAAAAATTCAACAAAAATGATAATTGGGTTTGATTACCTATATAAAGTCGCTGGAGGGATCCTGTTGCCTGTAGATCCGAGACACTCCAATTAAAGCGGCTGAAGGGTCTCGCAGGGTTTTCGTTATATATTTATATATAAAATGTAAAAGTTATATTAAAAATTAAACTAAAAGTGGTAGAAGAAAATAAATAAAACACAATCGAACGATTTCCAATAGTACATTGGTGATAAGCTACTAAGTCAATACTACAGTCCCTAATAATGCGAGTACTTTGTTATAGAAAATTTGTACTGTTATATCATTGTGGAATGTCATAGAAAAATCATTATGATATTGTCATAATAGCCCAAAAATAGTATACCAAACCTGTCAAAAACAAACATTTTAAAAGAAAAAATAAAAAAATTAACGAAATAATATATTTATTTTTCTCCCTTAATGCTACAACATAATATGTAAAGCTATAACTAAAAAAGGTAATGTTAAATTGAAAAAAAAAAAAATATTAAGAGAAATAACTGTCCTGCCTCACGATTTAGAAACACGACTTTTTTAGTAGTAGTAGACGAGGTTTTCAGTATGCCCATTTCGATTTTACTGATAAACCATTGAGACCCTATACGTGGCTTATATACGAGACTAGTTCATTATATAATAACGCGTAGATAAACACGAAGGTTCATAACTATGTTATATCATTAGATGTAGTTTTCATAGCTGAGTCCAAACTCGATGTTGGTAAATATTTAAGTTGACATAGTTGCATTTACTATGATAATAAGGTCATTGACCGTCTTGTGTAAGCGCTCGCGCAGTGTACAGTCGACCACATGGTGAGATTTAGTTATTTTTATTCAGAGTCGACAGCGAAGAAAATGTGCGTGTCTCGGAAAATGATAGAAGCTTTTGTTCAGTATGGTAAAGCATTCATAACAGCTTTTCTATTGAAAGTGTTTAAAATAAAATTAACATTCAAACATTTTTATGTGTAAAATTAAAATTATATCCACCTTAGTTATGTCATTCAAAAATTAAAATATTTGTAAAAATCTCTTCAAGAACCATATTAAAACTTAAATAAATAAATAAAAAATTAAGACTCCGATACAAACCCAAGTCTCTAAGAATATAAAATAACATGTATTGGACGTATGCTCTATGAAAATTAAATTTTTACAATATTCTGCTTCGAGCGTTCTCGTGTTAGATAAGACCAACCAAACGAATACAAAAGTACCTATGTAAAGAACAGGTTCCATTTGTACTATATTCTGCTGTTTTTTAAATATTTATCGAGAGACACTCGATATGCTGTTACTGTAGTTGCGACTGGAAACAGAGAGGGCGCTGTTCCACAGACTCGAAAGACGCCGTTTGTGCGCAGATATTAAAATTAAGAGATGAATCTAGATCTAAATGGAGACATAAACACAAGATAATATATAGAGCACCATTAACTTCCTATTTAATATTATTTATTAGCCGAAGTTACAGACAGATTGAGTAAATACAGGCAGTTCTCGACTTACGTCCGCGTCGTTTCGATTTACGTCGTTTCAAGTTACGTCGAACAATGTTTTGACACTATTCCTCAAGCATACACAGTTTTACATGTAAATATATGAAAAAATATGTCTCGACTTACGTCGTTTCGATTTACGTCGCGTATTTCGAGAACCTAACATGCCGTGAGTACGAGGACTGCCTGTATTTAAATAGATCATTTCCTTTGTGAAAAAATTTCTGAACTTTCGTTTTAAAAATACACGGTTTACGTTCGGCAACGACAAACCGAGGTGCGATCTCACTAATAGACACTCTTAGGATGAACGTTCAATTTGAACCCCACTAGAGGGCTCCCATGTTTTCATGGCTGTATCTGTAAAGGCCGCTAGGGTCAACAGCTCATGGCGTTACAGGCCTACAGGTGTTCATAGATTACGACAATTGCTTACAATCAGGTGGATCGTACGCTTGTTTGCCACCGTAGTGCTAATTAGTATAAAACACTATAATTTTATCACTAAATATTATAAAACAAAGTCCTCCGCTGCGTCTGTCTGTCTGTTCGCGATAAACTCAAAAAATACTGCACCGATTTTCATGCGGTTTTCCCTAATAGATAGAGTGATTCATAGCTAGTTTATTTATATAGTAAATTATGACATATCGTGTAGTGTGTGTAATATCATAAGTATATAAAATTTTCTTCAACATTAATTAGGCAATTGAAGAACGTCGTTACAAATTGAATCAATTGTACAACAACCGGTGTTTAAAGTTAATTTGAGGTCAAATATAACCAGCGTCATCACTCGGTTTCACCCGTCCCTTTTTATATAAAAAGTCTCAAATCTGTTGTTTTCTAACTTTGAAATATTTTGATTTAAATCCTTCAAGGTACCACATTGAATTAATATACTATGTTATATTCTAGGCATTGAACGCGGTTTCATTAACTCCGCTTTATCTGTCAGATGATACTATACACTATATATACTATTCGTAAACTGTGAGACGAAAAATTGGTGTTTTATAAGTTGAGGTGAAATAGGTGACATATAACGACCTTCCTTCTGATAAAATATCGGATAAGCTATCAGTAACTTATGTGTGATAAAGTTTATCAGCAACCTATGTAACTGGCCCGTACTAATTCGGATAAAAATACTGAATGAAATAAACATCGCTCAGGGATTTATTTTTATCTTATAAAAGCATTAAAATAATAATAACTCTCATCACCACACTCCTTACTAGTTTAATACTTTGTCAAACTAAATCGTAATCGTTGCAATAAATAATTATTACCAAAAATATAAATATCAAGAAAATTAAGAAGTTAAATACACTAATTACATATTAAAATACACTTTTATACTATAAAATAAAATATAGTAAAATTTTTGAAAGTAATCTCATTTAGTTACGTAAATCTTGACCCGACTTTATATTCGTATGTGACTTAAAGAAAAACCCATCGAAAACCGTAGAGAAAGTTAGCTTTTAATTTATTGATGACTACAATTTTATAAATATGTAAATTAAATTCAATTTCAATTCAGTTCTTTGTTATATGTATGGAGAATAAAGGTACAGGAGCACAATCTTGTGTTACAAAAAGTGTCCCCAAATTAACCTTAAATAGAGATGGCGTTGCTATATCAGAGGACCCTTTTTTACCCGACTGCGACAGAAGGAGGGTTATGTTTTTCGAGTGTATGTATGTATGTATGTATTGGCACGCCCTACAGCCCAAACGGCTGGATGGTTTTTGACATATGAGGTGTCGTTGGATTTGTCTAAATTGTAGTAGTGACATAGGCTATATAAATTTTCAAAATGGCGCCCGCAAATGGCGGAATGAGGGTGGGGAGTTGAATTTTTTTTTCTTACTGTAGCAATATGGGTATCAAATGAAAGCTAGTAAATTTTTTTATTCTTTTTAATTTATAATAAGAGTATTTTACGCAGTCGGGTTTTTTGATTTTTTTAATTAAGCATACTTGTTATATAGGATAGATAATAATTTACTCTTTAGTTGTATGGCTTTTAGTTTTGTTTCAATGACAATTTGACACAATTTTTTTACTCCAATGCAAAGAATTTATATCATAACTGGAACGCACACTTAATAAAATTGTATATACAAATATGCACCTTGAAATTAGCGACATAAGGTTGACATTTTTGTTTCTAACATGTAAGTGAACGAATTGTTCCGAGCATTTCGTTGACTACTGGTATTTTGTCTCTTTCTTACGAGTTGCCTTGAATCCACGGTAGAAAGAGATGCAATCCCTATCTTAGGAACGTTTTTTGAGTGCACGTGCGTATTCCAGTTTGAATATAAATTCCTTGTCCCAATGTCATGTGGGATGGAGGAGACAGAGGAGATTGTTTGGTGCGATTGAGAATCCAATCTCAATCAAATTTTGGATACATTTTAAATTATTAATTTTCAACCAACAACAACACAAACATAAAATATTCATAATATATTTACACATTAGATATAACTAATGATCTGTTTACCATTTTAATTTTATTACTTTTATTATATTTACACAATATAAAATAATAAATTGAATAAAAATGAAATATAAAAATGACATTTATCAGTAAACATTTTTGTATTTTTGTTTATTTGGTGAAGTCGGTTATGTGGTCTCAGTGCATGCCTGTGGCGATAATTGTTGTGTGTTCGACGTTGATTACAAAGTTCCTACTCATTCCAAGTCCATCTTTTTATTTACAAAAACAACTGCCGCGAAGCGTGTCGATGCTATTGGAATTAATTAAAGTGTATCTTATTTGATATTTATGAATATTTATAGCATTAATTATAGTATATAATTAGTAAGTTATTGTAGTATATATTAATTGAATTTTTTTTAAACTATGAATTAATTTTTGGTAATTTTTATATTTTGTAAATGAATTTATAAATGACTGTGATGTTTTAATTTATAACGAATAACCATTCGTATTCGTAGTTTTATATTTTGACATATTATTATTTATTTTTATTTTAAAAATTATTAAATTTTATTATCTCATTTTATATTTTATTTGAACTTTGGTAGAACATTGATTATTATTATTATAAATTTGCTTATAACCAATGTATATTGTATAACTGTTTAATTGTTCGAGTAATTTTAAATTTTTAATATTATATTTATTTACAAAATTGTAAATAATTGCTTGTTATTTTCTTCAACAATTATTGTTTGTTATGCTAATTATTTAGTTTTCACATGCAATTAATGAGAGGTGCTATTTTGAAATTATTATTACTTATGAGGTATGTTAAAAGTCTTTTAAATTATAATAATTATAATTAGTGAATGTCAGTTGTTGTATACAAGTTATTGTATACTAGTCTTGATCGTTTTAATGTTTAGTACCCGGATGACCGAGCTTTGCTCGGTTAAATTATATTTAGATACATTACATATTGATGAAACATAAATAATATTTTCGATCTTACCGACATAAAAGTAAAATAATAGGAACTGGTTATTAAAATAAAAAATAAAAAGAGCTCTTAATTTAAAAAAAAAAAATGAAAAAAAGATTGGTCTGTAGAATCCTGGATTCGAACTCAGGTTTTCTGGTTTCGAATCCGCCCGAATCCTATCCGAGCTAATAGAAGCTTGTCAATGACAGCGAAATTTACCTTCGTATTCTAATGGTATTTTTTAATTGCGTAAAAAAAGGGATAAAACAACATTTTCTGAAAATAAATCCTAGCTAGATCGATTTATCGCCCCCGAAACCCCCTGCATACTAAATTTCATGAAAATCGTTGGAGCCGTTTCCGAGATTCCGATTATATATATATATATATATATATATATATATATATATATATACAAGAATTGCTCGTTTAAAGATATAAGATAAGATATATTTTTTTGTCATCGTAATAGACGAAGGTATGTTGTCAATTAAGTGAATCGATATTTGATTATTATATGTAATGAAAATTTTACTGAAATACTGTCATGTATTGAAAAAAAACGAAATATAAGAATTCTACTGTTTAAAAAAATACGGAAGAACTTTTAAAGCAAGCTTTAAGTTTATTCTGTGTAAATTTAAATAAACATCCATAATAAAAAACCTTTTTCGTTTTATTATAAAAAGAAAAGAGCGTTTTTAAAGTAAAATTATCTGGTTTACGTTACGAAATCAGTAAAAATAATAAATACAACTAACGATAATGTTAGAGCTACACTGACGCCTACGCCTATGTTATGAGATTCATTAACATCATCAAGATTTCTTATAAATGTAGCTTTGCCTTTCCGGCTGTAATTTTAAAATACCATTTACCATTATGTGAGTTGAGCCACAACAATTATCGCGATATTTTGAAATCTTATTTATTACTATAATGAATAAAAATAGCCTAACATTAATCAATTAATTAATATATTAAAAAAAATTAAAAATAATATAATATATACACTTGAATAAAATAAAATAATAAAACCCATAATAATTAATATACATTATATTTCTATTTTCATAGTATTAAAATATCACTATCTTACCTATTTATAAAAAAATTTAATATATTTAGCAACAAAATTTAAATAAAATCTTCTTATTGTTGCTCATTTGATTATGATTATGGGTTTGATTCCCGCCCTGAGTCTGGGTGTAATATTTATTTATATAATATGTATTATGCATGGGCGCCTGCACTTGCACCCCTTGGGAATCTCGGGATCAACAGGAATTATTGAAATAAAAAGCCGTCTGTTGGAAATCATTTTTTTATTCACAATAATTAGTAGGCAGTAATTACACAATTCTCATTTAAAAAGCAACTGCAGCCAGCGGGGTTTTTAACCGAACTTATAAATAACGACAAAGAGAAAGATTGTAAGAAAACTAAAATCTGCACCACCTGGAAATTATTTCTGCCGGTGCCCATGGTATTATGTATACATTTATTAATTTATTAAAAAAAATTATAAATATATATACATATATCAGTCGGCTATTACCTACCACAGGAACTAGGTACTCGTAAGTTATCTTAGGTACAGACGACCGCTGTGAAAATATTAGAAAAATAAAAAAATAAAAAATAAAATCTTTGAATGTGAACTATTGTCTGGTTAAAGAGTCTATGTTGCTACTGAATTAATTACAAAGTCGTAAGCATAAGAAGCGACATTAAGAATATACTATAGAATAATAATAAAGTTTCATATTAAATTGTTACAGCTGATTCACACAAAAGTAATCTGCAATGGTAATGTATGCTACATACAAACCATACAAGAGCCTAGAGATGCGGAACTAGCGGAGTACGCGGGAGCGTTGAGACGGAACTACAGCAAGCAGCACGGCAGACCTGAGGAGAACCGGAGGAAAAAAGAATCTGATAGCGACAGCGACTCTGATTTTGAAACAGAACGCAAGGGTTACGACCGTGTGAGTATAATCTTTACGCTAATAATTTATATAAAATGATGATGAGATTTATATGAGAATTTTATAATAGAAAGAGGATTAAATATACAAAAATACTTGACAAAAAGGAAGTTAATAAAAAAGATATAAATAAATAAAAAATAATTGCTTGATTTTACGCGTAGTTTGACATATAAAAAAAAGCCCTGGCTCTGTCTTTTCGCTCCAAAAGGTGTCCAATAAAATAATTGTAATAAAAATATTGTACAAAATAATATACGTATTTCATTTAAAATTTCGAATTTTTTAAATTACAGTCAGAGTTCTGGCGGCGAAAAATGCGTACAGTACACAATATCCTTGACGTGGACAAGGATGGATTGATCTCATTCAATGACTTCTTGCTCTTTTCGGAACGTTTCAAGTCCTTAGGACATCTGGACGATCAGCAAGCTAAGGAATTCACTGATATTATTAAGGTTAGTATTAAACGAAGATAAAATTTTATCAAATAGATAAATCTAGAACTCATAAGTTCTGTTTCTGGTTGGAATTTAACATTTCCGTGTGTCCCATTTCTTTAGTAGAACGGGATTATTAGGTATATAAATATCACCGTTATCGGTCTAGTGATTTAATAGAGAGAAAAAGTGTCAGAGAGAGAGAGAGAGCGAGAGAGAACTATAAATAGTTTATTAGATATTAATATAGACTTTAGATTTCATACGCTTTGTATTACTTGCTATAATTAATTATACTGTGAATTATATTGTTATATGTTACATTAATTGAAGGAAGACGTTTATAATGATCATGTATGAATCGTTGAGAGACATTATATAGTATATGACCTTCCTCAATGGCTAAAATAGCTTTTAAAATATTTTCCATAGGATAAAGCTTCTTAGATTAATGTGTTCAAACATACTTTTCAGCTTTTGTTTAATTTTAATATAGACAGACAGATTTTAGGTACGCATTTGATAATATATGAATATGTGGCAATCAAATTATTTAAAGTTGAAATAATATTAAAAAAATTATCAATAATTTAATTCAGGGAAACTGACTTTAGATGCTTCGAAAACTGACATCATAATCTTAAATGGTTGCATTTATTATTCAAGAAAATATTTATTTAATATATTCTCAAATAACTTTCTATTAAATTTATTATGTATTAACATTATGGAGTCCCATAGGGTAATCCATTAGGTCCTTATTTATTTTTACAAATGTTAAAATTAGTGTTATTGTTAAACAGTTAACATGGGAAGAGCAATGGGGTGCGATAGACCCCTACAACTTCGTGACTGTGGAGCAGTATCTAGAAGATATGACCCACGTGCTCAATGATAAGACTTTGAAGAAGAGGGCCCACCAATGGCTGCCGTATTTGTTTAAGGTGACTACATAAAAGTGAACTTTATATACTTTAAGATAATATTCCACCAGATTCAAACGCAAGTGTAATCAATATTATTAAATACGTAAATGTTTTTCTTAGTAGTTTTATTTACCGCACACGAGATTAACAACGAATTCAGAGACAAATTTAGCATTGGAAATTTTAATGGTAGTTAATTTTAATAAACAATATCTAATATCAACAATTGTTCTATTATTTCCAGGCAGTCGATAAAGACAAGTCTGGTTTTATCTCCGTGGAGGAGTTTAAGCTTTTCTACCAGTGTCTCGGACTCAGCAACGAACACGCGGCCGTTGCTTTCGCAGTTATCGATACTAATATGGTAAGATTAGTATTATTCAGTAATTTCTTTTTTTAGTTTTTATTAAGTTATAAAAAAGGCAGTTCTTGTTAAGTTTTATTTTTTCTTTATATTATGGCATTAGATTGGATTTTTTTAGTATTTTCGATTTGCTTAAAATTAATTTTAAGATGGGATAAGATGCTAAAGACATTTAATAGAAACTCAAAAAAGGACTGAAAAAAGGGTTAGTGAATTAAAAAAATGGTTTAACTTGAAAATATTAATTCATCATCATTTTTTACAGGACGGCAAGGTGTCACTTAAAGAATTCGTGAAACTTGGTAAAGATTTCTTCATTACGGAGGACGAGACGCGAGTGTCCAAGATGTTCTGGGGTCCTCTGATCAAGGTCTAAATCGATATTATTGTAAATATTGTACACTGTATGAAAGATTGTGATACAGCGGAACTTAATACCTTAATTTCTTTTATGAGGCAAGTAACAGGAGCCTTGAAAAATCGTTTTGATAAATTACATAAAAAATATATAACTTCTTTGTTGACGAAAGTGTTTATAAAAACAGGCGTAGTTTTATTGCAAAATAGCTAGAATTTTTTTATAATCTTCATTTTATTACAAAAAAGGTTTGTCGCCATTTTGGTTTAATTTCTTTTTATTTTGACACCTGTCATAAAATTGTGTCGCAATTTTGATTACGGTTTTTAATTTCGTGTCCTAAAGTGTGAATGTACTGCATTATATTAATTGTATTAATAAACAATTCATGTAGATTTTAAGGTAAATAGATATAAGCAATTTACCGATGTATTAAGTGACATGACTTAAAATTGTAGACTATATCGAAATAATAAAAAAAGTACAGATAAAAAAATTTTTAACCATTATTACCCAATTTGTAAAACATTTTTATCAGTCTATAACACGGCCTATTTTTTCATACACCGTGGTCTATAATGCAAGATATTTTTTAATTATAGTTTTAAAACTTGTTTTTATATTACTTTTGTAGTAGGTATTATTGTAATATAAAATATATTTAAACTGACTATACTATAATATGCCTACAAATATTACTGAAACATAAAAATAGCTTTAAATAATTATATTTACTTAATAGATGTTTAAAAAGTAATAGTTATTTTTAATTTTTGATGTGAAACATCTATAGCCGCACGTAAAACCGATTTCTGGCGTCGCCACGCTATACGGTGGTATATATATACAGTCTATATGCAGTAGTGTGTGCGGTGTGGCGACGCGTCGCCATGCGCTGTGCCATGCGCTGCGTGCGCAAGTCACTGATAAAACGAATTAAGTAGTCACGATTTGAAATAAATTCGTAAATTTTTGTATTTAATGAAAATAAATGTTTATTCAATAAATAGTCATCGTTATCTGGAAAAAAATCGTAATATTTTATTTTATCATTATGACATATTTAGTTCCTATCACAATATGTTCTTTTCTGCATATTACTTTTACAAAATAATGTCGATGTTTCACATCTGCCAGGCGTCCCGTGACGGCTCACAATTTTTTTTTTATTTGACTGAGTTTTATTTTAAGTGAAATATTGATATTAATTCTCAGAACGGGAGATAATCATGAGAGTATTTGAAGTTCTACAGTCTTAAAACTTTTAAGTGATTTTTTATAAAGTTCTATCAATTTACATTAAAAAAATACATAATACAATTACAATGTTATGTGTTCAATAATACTCATATAAGTGAGTATATGTTATCATAATACATTACGTATTATAATAAGTTACATGTATAATAAAAAAAAAAAAAAAAATTAAAAACAAAAAGAATCTCAATAAAAGATTTTTATAAAATAAAAAAGAAATTTTATTCACTACGGTGGAGAGACCCACATGGACCTACACGGCATTAAGACCAGAAACAAATATTTGTACAAATAAAACACAAATACCTGTCCCGAGCGGCAATTGAACCCGTGATCGTCGTCGTTAAGGCGACTACAAACACCACGACACCAGAAAGGTTGTTAATGATAAATGGTCACGTACAGGTCACACAAATGTTCTCTTTGTGGTCGTGTTGTGTGTTTCTAAGCTCCGACACACAATTCGCATTCTACCAGGAGCCGTTAAGGGTGGGGTGTTTATTATTTATTGAAAGAATGAAATAAATATTAGTATTTTTATAGTTTTTTTCAGAGTATGTAAATGACAAACATCTTTCCCTATAATGATAGTATTTAAGACTAGACATTCCTCGCGGTTCTATATTAATACAGACAAGGACGTAGCCAGGATATTAGTAGGGGGGGGGGGGGGGGTGTTTTAATCGTGGTTTTTAACATGTTATATGAGTATTTCACGTTAGTAGTTGAGGTGTTCTTTTATTAGTTTCACTTATCGTTATTAGTGACATTGCTTAGAGTAAGAAAAGATGTTAAAATAATTTTTATTAGTGACCAACTTCTCTTCTGGGGGGTATATATATCCTGAGGTAACATTTAGTCTTCATTCCATCAAAATCACTATCAAAATTTATTTTGATTTCAATGAATGTATTAGAGCGGAGTGAGTTAATACATTTAATTTGATTCAAAATGGTAGAACTTTATGTAAAATAATATTTTATGGCCTCTAATTAATTCGTATTAATAATTAATATTCATTTTTAAAACTCGGTAAACGAAATAAGTCGAAAAAAGTTGTCAAAATGTCAAATTGCTATTAATTTTCACAACAGTTTGAAGTACGACACTATATTATGGAGATGGCTCTGATGGCGCTTTCTGGACGGTTAATTAGTACTAAAAACCATTACACAACCACATAGTACTAAAATAAAACTTATGTGCGGGTGACGCCACGGGCACAGGTAGTTAAAATATACCAATGTTAATAATATCCAGTAACGGTGACTTGTTGAATTATTAATTATCATTTCAATGAGTCAGCATTACATCAAACTATGTATTATCATTTATTAAATATATATCAGATGGCAAGAAGCATATAAATACAAAGAGCAGTACAATTACATTCATTTTATTAGTTACAGCAGAAATATGAGTTTCGCAAACAAAGTTGTGCTAATAACTGGTGCTAGTTCCGGTATAGGTGCTGCAGCTGCCATTTCGTTTGCTAAGGAGGGCGCCAATGTTGTTATTGTCGGAAGAAATGAACAGAAATTACAGAAGGTTAAAGAAAAATGTGCTAAATTTGGAAAAGGAGTTCTGGTCGTAAAAGCGGATGTATCCAACGAACAAGATGCTAAGAAGATAATTAAAGAAACTATAGATAAATTCGACAAACTGGACGTCCTCGTCAATAATGCAGGAGTAGTTGGTCAGTCTAGTATTCTCAGTCATAATGTGTTGTCAGTGTACGATACGATCATGAACACTAATATAAGAGCTGTAGTACATATAACTAATTTAGCTGCTCCTTACTTGATAAAAACTAAAGGTAATATCATCAACATATCAAGTGTGGCTGGAAAAATGACGATGACAACATCTCCAGCTTTCTCGTATGCTGTTTCAAAGGCGGCCTTGGATCATTTCACACGTTTTGCAGCAGCAGAGCTTGCTTCACATGGAGTGAGAGTTAATTCCATTAGCCCTGGACCTGTCAGAACTGATATACTAGACAATGCTGTTGTCTCAATGGCAGTGTCAATGGAGGGTTTTGAAAATGCTGTTCCACTGGGTAGAGTATCTGAGCCAGAAGAAATTGCAGATCTCATTCTGTTCTTAGCAAGTGATAAAGCTAAAGCAATAACCGGTTCAGATTATGTGTCAGATAATGGTATTTTGTTGACGTAATTAAGCATATTTTAATAAATAAATCATAATAGTATTGTTTTTATTGTATTTCCTTCTTTATTTTTTAATTATTCCTTATGGCATATTAAATATATTAAGCATTACCTATTTTTTTTAATCAATCTTACAAAAACTCAATATAACACTTTTTTTTTGTATGGAAACTACTTTTAATATAACTTTATTATAATTCATTGTTGTAGTCAAAGATATACAAGTTCTTTCCCTCTTTACGTATACCTTGCTTCTATTTTAAAGCCTACAAGACTTTTTTTTTTTAAATATATGTAAAGAGTTTTTATGTCGACGCCAATTAGTTTTATCAGACTTCCAATTAAACCTCACTTTAAATAAATAAATAAGTAAACGTCTCACACTCAACGGCCCCCAGTAGGATGTTTATCCAGTATCGAGGGTCCGGAAACACACACAAGATACAAGAACAAACGCCCAGACCACGACAAATATCCGTATGGCCTATACAGATATTTGTCATGTGCGGAGATCGAACCCGCGACCGCTAGCGCATAAGCCAGTTGCTGTGACCACTGCGTCATACTGCGACACACGTCGTCAAGCTTTTACTGATTAATACGTGGTTGAGTTATCAGACTGTCAATTGTGATAGACGCTATATTATCGATAATGTTCGCTCTTTATTAAATTGTATAATATATAATTATTTACAATTTAATATCCACCACCACCACCACATCACCCGTTGGACGTCCATTGCTAAACGTAGCCCTCCCACATCTTCTCTGGGGGGCTTTACCAATACCTACTTGCCACGTTTGGCAGGAGGGTTGGCGAGCACAGTGTGTTGTGTCAGAATAAGGTGATGTTGCTGCCTATTACCATTCTGATTAGTGTACAGTTTTTACCACTATAGCCTTAGTCGCCTTTTACGACACTTCAGCAAGAAGGAGGTTGAAACTACTTATTTTGCTGTTATCGTTACGGAAGCCAAAAATGTTTTTTTTTTTCCGTCTGTATTTAGGCCGCCAATCATACATAAACTACTGAACGAATTTAAATTAAACTGGGTATGATTTACGTTCATGCCACGAGTTAGGACGCTGGATACTTTTTATTCTGAAATTCAACACGATTCCAAAATAAATACTTATTGTTAGTTTTTATTCATAAAGGCGTAGTCATCAATTTCATTATTAGTTTTTTGACCTGATAACGTCTTGTAAATCAATGAATGCCGGCTGCACCGCAAGAACTATTGTCACATTTCGCGAGCGAGAGCGCGGAACAAGCGATAGAGAGGCACGATTGGCCTAAGCGTTCGGAAAACAATAACGCAGATTGGAGGATCTTAAGTATCACACATTTATATAAGTTATAAATACATTGTTACTAGTAATTAATCTGTATAATTTAAGTAATAAATAAATAAGTAAATATTTGAATTAACGCTGAGTAAGTAAGGTGATAAATGTTAATTTATCGAAAAAAAAAATTGTAATTAATTAAAGTAACTCATTCTTAGTATGATACAATATAACGATAACTCAGTGATAATAATTTAATTCAATCCATAAACGTATGCAATTTTTTTTAATCAGTGTTTTCTTATGAGGTTATCACGAAAAATTATCGTCCGTAAGCCGACTTTATAACCATTTTTTTAGAAAGTAGATATTGTAACTCTTATCCTATATGGAGAAGAGGCCTTTATCCGATTATAGAGGGACATTTACAAACTGCATCAATTAAGATGTTTTAAAGATTGTTCCGTAAAATATTACAAGGAAACATCATAAGGGAACATACCCATACTACGTGGTTTCGATCAGGGTTAGGGATCTACCCTGGTATTTTTGTCTTTAAAAATACCACGCTTGGTTACTGGGGAAGGCAGCGGGGGGTGGTCTTAGGTTTTCGTCTCGTAGTCAATATCATCTAGAGAAATTTCGGGCTTTTTCAAAATATATTCAAATATGGCGCACAACGTTTAGCACTTTTTAAAGTCACAGATAGCAGTTTGCAAAAATCATTTAAAAATATATTTGTGAATGATTACGTGAAAATTTGAGGGGGACGGGGAACTTATCAAATACTACTGGTGGTCACCGATGCAGGGAAGAACGATAAAAAATTGTCAAAAATAGGTCACGTTGTATGGGTACTTTCCTTAATCCTTAGTAATAGATCCAAAATAGCTTGAAACCCGAAGTGTACAGAAACCTTTGAACGTAGGGATCCTTTTAACGTGGCGTTTATATTTAGCGCAGTAACGGGTACAGCTAATGAATAATAAGATCAAATAAGGAGTTAAGTTGGAGCTTAATCCACGAAGCTGCTCCACTGTGGATTGCTGGATTCCTTACTATGAGTAACAATCGTCATCAGATGTCTGTGATAACAACCGGGACCGACGTCTTAACGTTCTCTCCGAGTTACCGGTATGAGGAGTCGGGTAAAACCCACAAGGACATACACTGGGTGTATGTCTGGACTACCAGAAACAAATATTTGTACAAATACAATTAATTGTCCCGAGCTGGAATCTAACCCGCGACCAGGAAAACGTTTGATGGAAAGAAAAAATATATACAATTTAGTTGTGTACGTTCATAAATATAAATAATTGTTATACTGTATATTGTATAGAAATCATAATAAGAAATTGAGTTTTCCTTTTATTTTAACGATGGCAAATGCATTTACGCAACCCGCCGCCCCCAGGCGATGGTTATGTGGGACTCGCTGGCTTTGTCGCTCGCTACGAACAAAATGAGATCGGCAATTTCTTTCGCCTCGGATATTCTGCCCAATGGAGTTGATATCTGTTCAACGTTACTCTGCGGCGTGGGTAGTTCGGTAAAAGCGTTACTGAAAAGATCAGTTTTGACAGGTCCAGGACTAATCGTGTTGACTCTCACACCATACTGAGCCAGCTCTCCAGTTACATGGCGTGTAAAATGATTCAAAGCTGCCTTTAAAGCAGAATAACACAAAATTGGAAATTGCTTGTATGTTATTTTCCCTACTACGCTTGATATATTGATGATATTACCCTTAGTTTTAATTATATGAGGAGCAGCTAAGTGATTCATGTATACCGCAGCTCGCAGATTAACCTTCATGATCGCATCAAACGACGACATGATGTTGTCACTTAGAATGCCATCAAATCCGAGTATACCTGCGTTGTTGACGAGAATGTCTAGTTTGCCATACTTTTCAATGGTTTCTTCAATAATTCTCTTTGCATCTTCATCATTAGATACGTCTGCTCTTACCACAAAGGGTACATTTCCTGCTTTAGAACAATCTTTTTTAACCTCCTGTAATTACTGTGACGGCCGGCTGGTCGAGTGGTCAGACAACTGGAAACTTTACGCAGCGGTCGCGGGTTCGAATCCCGCCAGGTGCAGATAATTTGTATGACGAATATAGATGTTTGCACCGGGTCATGGATGTGTATTTATGTATATATGTTTTTATGTCTTAAATTTATTTCCGTTCCTAGTACCTGTAACACAAGTTCTTACGAACTTACCACGGGGCTAGGTTAACGTGGTGTGATTGTTGGTTAATATTTATATTTATTTATTTATTTATATTACTGTTCGTTTATTCTGACGATAACGACATCGGCGCCCTCCTTAGCAAACGAAATAGCAGTCGGGGCTCCTATACCTGGTGCTAGCACCAGTTATTATTACAACTTTGTTTGCGAAGCTCATCCTTCTGCTGAAAGTAATTGAATGAATGTAATTTGTTATGTCCTTTGCTTATTCAATATGGAACTGTTATCGTAACGTTTTTATATCTTACTTTTATCTGATATATCTTAACAAATTACACTTTATGTTTTGATATCTATACCGGTAGCTTTTTTGCGAAACTCATATTTCTGCTTAAAGTCATGAAATGAATTTAATTGTATTGCTCTTGTATTTATATACTTCATGCTATCTGATACATTTGAATGAATCGTACTTATTTTGATATGAATATATTTTTTGGTGCAAAACTTATACCAAAAGATAATGCTGACTTATTGAAATGAAAATAATTCAACACGTCACCGTTACTGGCGATATTATTATATTTTTAAGTAGCTGTGACCATGGCGTGTCGCGCACGTAAGTTTTACTTTTTTAAATAGTCGTGCAAGTGATTGAGGATGCTTACTAAACTACTAATAACTAAACTTAAATTCGCGATTAGAGCAACTAATTAGCACATAAATAGCACAAAATCCACACATATGTTTTATTCGATTGGGCTGGGTGACAAGGCTAGCTGCCAAAAAAAGTTGGCCTTGTCAGCAATATTTCGGTCTCGGGATGAGCGACAAATTCGCGATTAGAGCAACTAATTAGTACATAAATAGCACTAAATCCACACATATGTTTTATTCGATTGAGCTGGGTGACAAGGCTAGCTGCCAAAAAAAGTTGGTCTTGTCAGCAATATTTCGGTCTCGGGATGAGCAACTAATTAGCACATAAATAGCACTAAATCCACACATATGTTTTATTTGATTGGGCTGGGTCGTCGAGGCTAGCTTCACGGACGTTATATTTAATATCATTCCTCTTGATACTTTCGACCAAATTGGATGGTAGCAGATTAATTAGTCGAGGGACTATATAATATATAAGTGGTCGTCCTCTTGCCATAAACATTATTGGCGCGACGCTATATTTTATTTTAGTAAAAACTGTAAAAATAGGCGACAAGTGTTATTCTCTTCACATACGAATTATTTGTGCATATTTAGATAAATAATCGTTCTTAAGGAGTAAACTCCAGTTGTGCGTCGGAGCTGACACACAGATTTTTTTTTAACGGAAGTAGCTAATAAAAAGTAAAGAAGATTCTTATGGATCAGGTGAAGAAGAATAGAAGGGAATGATAGAAAAGAGAACAGAAATGTGGTTTTCGACATTTACTCTAACTGTATCAAATGTAAACAATTAATTTCTGCGAATTTTCTATAAGGGACTTGTAATTTCCTCGTCGAATCACACACAGGACACGAATAGTTACAGGTTATTTTACTGGGTGGCCACTATTAGTACCTACTCGGTACTAAAATTCGTTTGACATTAATGCTTCGTAATTCTATCCAATACTTATTAAGGTCTTTTTCTAGAACTATATATCGTTTAATATTAGCAGTGATAGGTATATACACAGTTTATACATTTAGAATTAAAACGTTTAATAAACATCATTTACAAAAGTACTAGCGACTCGTCTCGGTTTCGTTAACTATATTTCTAGTCGGCAATGAAAATGAGAAGTGCACATATTTTTATCATTAATTTATTGTAATAAACTTTTACAATATTATACATATTTACAATACAACACTTAAAATAATTATTTACAAACAGTTTTGGTATTAATTAATTAAATTATTGTTAAATTATAATTAGCCTTTAATCATACGGATGTATCATCCATATTTAAAAAATTTCAAATTGTCAAATTGTCTTGTGACAATATCGAAAAAAAAAAAATCAATAAAATCAGTCGTGCCGTTCTTAAGCAATAGTCTTTCGAACCTATTTAAAATGTTTCAAAATAAGTTTTCTTCGATTTCAAAATAGTTACGTTTGGCGTTGTTTTGTATAATTTAATGCTTTTTTAAATATAATTCGTGATTATATATTCCAATTTATATTCTTCTATTTTCTTATAATATTCCAATATATATTCTTCTATATTATATACAGGGTGACTGGTAAATTACTATCAATATTGTAATATGTAAAAAAAAATAGGTACTTAATTTTTGACCAAATTTTCATAAATTTCAATTCAAGTAAATGAAGCGTTGACACCCTACAGTCATGCCGGCGGCACGTGCACAGGTGTTGTACTGTGCCGCTTGTTCACATCTAAAAATTGCCAAAGTTCACATCATTTACCTAGTCAACAAATTTGTTGCTTAAACGAGTAAAATATCTTCGTATTTTTGCCTATCCTAAGCCAGGATTAAAGTATTAAAGGGGACTGTATCATGCTTGTTTATCCTGCTACCCTATTAACACGTGGCGGCGTTTGGACGTAGGTAAACTCCCTGTTTTGTGTCGAAAGTGCAGCTAGCTGCTAGGGTGTCCAGACGACGCGTACATAATTGGATAATTGTTGAATAACTTTACTTAAAGGTTTATTAATATTTACCTGTTTTTTTTACATAATTTAAATGATAATCATGTACCGAGTAGTCTCCTTAAATATTGATAGTAATTTACCAGTCACCTGTATACTTCAATGAAAATGAAAATCAAATTCGTAATGGTCTGAAATTTTTGAACGTACCTACACTTATTTTATTGTTAAACTTGCGTACATATTTTTTCTTACAGGCTTAATGGCAGGCAATTACAAGCAAAGTCGCCAGAACAGCTAGTATTATATAAATATGTTTATATAATAAAATAACTAAGGACGACCTTCCTTCAATTTTTAGTCGTTCTTATGAACATTGCTCTTAACTCTTATTGACGTTAACGATATAACTACTAAAATAAAAAATAGTCCAAGTGATTACATGATTTTATTAATTAATAATTATATTACATGATTTTATTAATTAGATTCAGTGATTTAAATTATTTACATCAACATAGAACCATTGTCAGCTATATAGTCGGACCCAGTCATTGATTTAGCTTTGTCACTCGCTACGAACAAAATGAGATCCGCAATTTCTTTCGGGTCAGCTATTCTGCCCAATGGAGTTTTGACTTCATCATCACTCTGTTGCGTGGATGGTTCATTATTAGCGTTACCTACAAGATTAGTTTTGACAGGTCCAGGACTAATCGTGTTGACTCTCACACCATATTGAGCCAGTTCTGCTGCTACGTGACGTGTAAAATGGTCCAAAGCTGCCTTCAAAGCGGAATAGCACACCAGTGGATATTGCCTGAATGTCATCTTTCCAAGTACACTTGATATATTGATGATATTACCCTTAGTTTTAATTAAATGAGGAGCAGCTAAGTGAGTCATATATATCGCAGCTCGCAGATTAGTCTTCATGTTAGAATCAAACACAGACATGATGTTTTCACTTAGAATGCCATCAAATCCAACTATTCCGGCGTTGTTGACGAGTACGTCCAGTTGGCCATATTTTTCAATTGTTTCTTCAATAATTCTTTTTGCATCTTCATCATTAGATATATCTGCTCCTATCACTAGTGGTACCTTTCCTGTTTTAGCACATTCTTCTCTAACCATCTGTAATTTCAGTACTTTTCTTCCGACGATCACAACATTGGCGCCTTCCTTAGCAAACGAAATGGCAGTCGTAGCTCCTATACCGGAACCTGCACCAGTTATTATCACAACTTTGTTTGTGAAGCTCATCCTTCTGTTGAAATTAGTTGAATGAATGTAATTTGTTATGCCCTTTGCTTAATAAGTATTGAACTGTTATCGTAACGTATTTATATCTCACTTTTAATCTGATATATGGATCTTGAAAAATTTATAATCTATGTTTTGATAACATTCAGGTAGCTTGTTAAATATTAATAATTTCGCAGGACTATTGAGTCCATGTACTATGAGTTATTGAATTAACATCGTAAAATGCAATTTTTGTTTTGTAATTTTTATAATTCATCAGAATTTACTCTCGGACAAATTTGAAACTATTTCTTCCCGTGTACCTAACAAATATGCGATGACCTATCGATATTTAAATATTGTGAACGCAGAAACGGTTTGAACACTTGCTAGGTATGACGACATTGTATTGACTCGTACGGTAGCTTGCTGTCAGTATGCCATATGATTCCCTAACGTAACTTGGTATAAGTACTGACCGCTGTAACGTTGTGGTCGCCGCACAGTAATAACGAGGTAGTGGAAAAATCAAAAACGGCGAATGTTAATTGCAAAAATTTATTTGGCGTTTAATCAAATTCAAATAATTTCGGAATTAAGTATGTCATGTTTGAATAAACATTCGAAATTCAGGTATAGTACTTGTGTTGGGCGGTGCTGCAGTCTTTTCATCGGTGCCACATTGACTACCGTTATATCGAAGTGTTGCAGTGCTTGTACAATAAGGCTGTAGTCGTAGTATATCGGTTCGAGTACAGGAGCATAGCACGAGAGCGACCAATGCAGAGAGGTGTGAAACAGGGAGATGTCATCTCTCCGAAACTGTTTACCGCAACATTGGAAGACGCTTTCAAACTTCTCGAATGCAAAGGA
Source organism: Euphydryas editha (assembly GCA_036937285.1). NCBI lineage: Eukaryota > Metazoa > Arthropoda > Insecta > Lepidoptera > Nymphalidae > Euphydryas > Euphydryas editha. The sequence continues at coordinate 16,245,695 of JAUPFZ010000019.1, forward strand.
TTCGGCATCAATATAAACGGCGAGTACATCACTCACCTTCGATTTGCCGACGATATCGTGCTAATGACAGAATACCTACCTGGAAGACCTCTGCATTATGCTTAGTGACTTCGATGGAGTTTCCCAACGGGTGGGCCTTAACACTAAACCTACCACAGCGGTCAACTGACTGCTTTTGAGACATTAATTAAAATTCTTAAATTCTATGTTTACATTTTTCTTGAACTTAGGTACTGCATGACTTTTTCTATAAGTTATATAACTACTTATGAAACCTGTACACCTAAAATATCTAAAAAAGAAAAATGTAAACCTAGAATTTAAGAATTTTAATTAAAGTCTCAAAAACGGTCATTTGACTGCTCTGGTAGATTTAGTGTTAAAATGAAGATAGATCAGAAAATAAAGAGAAAATCATGAAAAAAGAAAAGAAAATCATGTCGAATGTCCATGTCGTGCCACCCCGATATCAGTTAGAAATTCTATTCTCGAAGTTGTTGTCGAGTATGCCTAGGACAAAATAACCAACTCGGTAGGTCCAACTTCGAGATAGAGGTCAATAGTCGAATTGAGTTAGGATAGGCAGCGATGATTTCGAAGTTGCCCTGTATATTTCATGGTGCAATCCTGATACGACCAGCTAGGATGACTCGATATAATTAAATGAATATTTAGCAAATCATTGATAATGTCTACATATTGATAATAATTAAATGATATAGGTATATTTTTTGATGATAATGCAGAAATAATTCAACGTCATCCTTACCAGTGATATATGTCGGCTTTTTCCACTATAGGTACATAAAATAACTACAATTATGACGATAGTAAAAAAGTAATGTTAATACAATATACAATTTTGTTTTCTGGAAACGCCACGAGTGACGTAGTAACATCCACTATTACTATTTATTAGTAACTTGTCCAGATTTCACAAGTAAACTAAGTTATATTTGTAATAGCTTGCGGTGTCAGTTCTAATCAGATTTATGTTCGTAGTTTGTTAGTAGTGACCTTACGAAAGAACGGAGTTTTTGATACTAAAACATTTGAGAAGTCTTTAGATTATTTCGAGCAATTATTATAATTTATAGTGCTAGGTTTTGACCATTACCGCCGCCAAAAAATAATTTACATATAAAATCAGTTCGATTGTTTCAGATTTATGTAATTTTATCATTATAATATATTATTTTCATTATATTTATTAATTAAAATGTATTATACAATGATCCATACAATCAATAAATGAATTTCAGCCGAAAGAGTTTCACTGGATGTACCTGCACAGCGCATCCAGGGTTCAAACATATATGGACATCAAATAACAAAAGGTTGCTGTGACTACTGCAAAAAATCCATCGTCAAACAATTTATGTTCCCCATATAAGAGTTTATGTAAGTCTAAGACAAAAAAAATGTTTGTTTTAAACTAACGCGATCACTATTCATATTTAAATATATATTTGTACGGGTGCTTACGATGATCCCGTGATCATGGCGATTGAAACATTGCCGAAATATAGGGAACTAAACAAAACTATAAACGCGGTAAGCACCTGTACAAATATAAATTTGAATATAAAATAATGTTTTTAAAATTAATTGAGACATTACAAATATTTTTAATACTTCTCATTGACACTATATAGTTGAAAAAAAAAGCACAGGTTGCCGCTCTAGAGGCCGATGGGGGAGGCTTACGTTCAGTGGACATCCATTGGCTGATATGATGATGGTGATGATGATGTGCAAATGTGAAAAATAAATAAATAATTACTAGAACCACAATCTCAGTCGTGTCATGTTTCGTAGCCTGTATAAGTTACTTTTGAATAATGTGGTATAATTATAACCTTTAAAACAGGCCATAGTGTGAAATGTAAGTTATATGAAATGAAAAACAACATTTATTTCTTTTATTATTTATTGTTCGTTTTAAAAATCAATGACAAATACAGTAATGACATATGACAATACTTATTCATTTCTTAAAGATAGAAACAAAAAACAAAATCTTATATTTTTTATTAATGAGAAATCAAACTATAATGTTTATTAAAGGAATAGAAAAAATTAAAATTTAATATTTGGAAATCAAGTAACAAAAATGTTTTAATTTGTAATTAGTATTTTAAGACATTAACGTGATAAAAAAAGAACATGTGTATCAGTCAATTGAAGATGACAGTTGTATGACGGTCGGCCGACAGTTTGTTTTGACGCAATCGTTTAAGCACACAGACATTGAAACGAATACTAATTTAATACCTACTTATAAATACATTGAATTTTAGAATAGGAACAGGCAAGCTTCGGATTCTAAGAGCTGTCACTGTCACTAAAATATTATCTATCAAGAGTTGTTACAACCACAGTTTATGACAAGATTAAAATGACAAAATTAAAAGTCATACTTTAACAATATATGTATGATCCTAACATTTCAACATAAAATATTTATTTTGTTACACAAACGAGTACAGCGAAAACTTGGAAATTATTAAATAGGAAAACAACATTAAATATACGACATTTATGCACACAATTCTCTAGTTGGAATATCATTATATTTTAATTGCCTTAATTCTGCGATAATTACAATTGGTCTACTGGAATCTAGATCTAATCAATATTGCAGTTAGGTCTAGACATATATTTAAAAATAAGAACGTATTCGAGGAAATCGTATTGTTTATGTTGGTTGTTTCAACAGCTCTGTGTCAATGTTTTCAGTGATTAAATGTAATAAAATTACGAGTGTAAATGTTCAGCGCCGTACAAAACTAAAGCTAGTTTTTATAAATCCAAAACTATATATTTCTCAATGTTGTTACAGGGCATTATTGTAAAAAAAAATATATGTCTTTATATTCTTTGCAAGGTACTGTAATAAGTAAATAATTATACACAAAACTATTACTACCGGTCGACAGTCATCCTGTTTAAATAATAATATAAAGGTTAGTTTAAACTACACCGAGTTGATCCTTAAGTAGCTTCGTTTCTTCGATTATTTTTGATATCTGCATTGTTCTGTGGATTAAATGAGTTTAAATATATTAAACTGATTACACAATTTATTTTTATATGAGGTTTACGAAATAAAATCGAACGAAATGGTTATTAATATTGTATACTATGTTACACATTAACAAATCGTTAAAAACTCACTGTTGCTGTAGTATCGAAGATATCGTGTCGCTGTGAGACTTCCCCAGGATCGTGTCCTTCTTCTTATATTCCTCTTGACATTTCTTTAACTGAAAATATCGATAGTTTTTAATTATAGCCTAGCATAAGCAAAGCCCAGTGGATAGAATGAGACTCAAAACCAAACCGATTCGTGTTCCGGGTAAGGTGGTTATTGATGTTTAAAAATCGATTAAAAAGCTACGTGGCGGTAAAGAAAACGTCGTGAGGAAAACGGTGCCTTCAGCTGTAGTAGCTCCGAGAGAGCTCTCCGCTCTCGTGCACGAGTGAGAGTGACGAGAGTGGGCACTGGCGGCGCCGAGCGCTGCCGAGCGCTGCCGAGCGCTGCCGAGCTATGCCGAGCGCTACCTGCAGCTCCTTGTCGCGCGCCCGCTGGCGCAGCGCGGCGAGGCGCGCGGCGAGCGGCGCGGCGGCGCGCTGCTGCTGCAGCAGCTCGGCCAGCGCGCGCCGCTCCTCCGCGCTGCTGCCGCCCGTGCGCAGCGAGCGGATCGCGGACGAGCACCTGGGAACGTTACAGACTCTATCAGCATCATCATATCAGCCACTGGGTGTCCACTGCTGAACGTAGGCCTCCCCCACCGACCTTCAGAGCGACCGGTTCGAAGCACCCTCCATCCGACGTCTTCCAGCGACTCTCCTCAAGTCGTCTGTCCATGTCGCGGTCGACGGTCCGACCGTCCGTACCTGCTGCGTTTGCCGGTACGTGGTCTCCACTCGAGAACCTTAACCTTCGGTAACCTTCGTTTGTCTGCGGATCTCATTATTTCGGATTCGATCCCGCAGAGAAGTACCAAGCATGGTCCTCATACGCCCGTACGTTAACAAACCTCAACGAGGAAACAGACTTTCTTCCGAAGATATTGTGAAAGCTATTTGTACTAGCATCTATGGTTAACGACAGTGTAATAGGTTTTCCTTCGACCGGTGCCTCGAATGCTCAAATAATAGTACGATACACTATAGTGTATCAATACTAACATATAATTACCTGTATTTCATATCTTCCTGATATTTCTCAGCGAGGTATCGCTTCTCCTTCAACACGGCTGAGTTCAGTTTCACGTTCTCAACTTCTTTCTGAAATGGATGTTAAATATTTTACTATTTTATTTATTTATTTTATATAGGATAGTCTATTAAAAAGAAATGTATTGCAAAATTTAGACAGTGATCAGCTACACCGTAATTTTTACTACTCTACTCTGTACTATCTAGTGCGCCGCAGTACCTGCAGGTCGGCGAGCCAGGCGGCGTGCTGCGCGGCGAGCGCGCGCTCTACTCTGTACTATCTAGTGCGCCGCAGTACCTGCAGGTCGGCGAGCCAGGCGGCGTGCTGCGCGGCGAGCGCGCGCTCTACTCTGTACTATCTAGTGCGCCGCAGTACCTGCAGGTCGGCGAGCCAGGCGGCGTGCTGCGCGGCGAGCGCGCGCTCTACTCTGTACTATCTAGTGCGCCGCAGTACCTGCAGGTCGGCGAGCCAGGCGGCGTGCTGCGCGGCGAGCGCGCGCTCTACTCTGTACTATCTAGTGCGCCGCAGTACCTGCAGGTCGGCGAGCCAGGCGGCGTGCTGCGCGGCGAGCGCGCGCTCTACTCTGTACTATCTAGTGCGCCGCAGTACCTGCAGGTCGGCGAGCCAGGCGGCGTGCTGCGCGGCGAGCGCGCGCTCTACTCTGTACTATCTAGTGCGCCGCAGTACCTGCAGGTCGGCGAGCCAGGCGGCGTGCTGCGCGGCGAGCGCGCGCTCTACTCTGTACTATCTAGTGCGCCGCAGTACCTGCAGGTCGGCGAGCCAGGCGGCGTGCTGCGCGGCGAGCGCGCGCTCTACTCTGTACTATCTAGTGCGCCGCAGTACCTGCAGGTCGGCGAGCCAGGCGGCGTGCTGCGCGGCGAGCGCGCGCTCTACTCTGTACTATCTAGTGCGCCGCAGTACCTGCAGGTCGGCGAGCCAGGCGGCGTGCTGCGCGGCGAGCGCGCGCTCTACTCTGTACTATCTAGTGCGCCGCAGTACCTGCAGGTCGGCGAGCCAGGCGGCGTGCTGCGCGGCGAGCGCGCGCTCTACTCTGTACTATCTAGTGCGCCGCAGTACCTGCAGGTCGGCGAGCCAGGCGGCGTGCTGCGCGGCGAGCGCGCGCTCTACTCTGTACTATCTAGTGCGCCGCAGTACCTGCAGGTCGGCGAGCCAGGCGGCGTGCTGCGCGGCGAGCGCGCGCTCTACTCTGTACTATCTAGTGCGCCGCAGTACCTGCAGGTCGGCGAGCCAGGCGGCGTGCTGCGCGGCGAGCGCGCGCTCTACTCTGTACTATCTAGTGCGCCGCAGTACCTGCAGGTCGGCGAGCCAGGCGGCGTGCTGCGCGGCGAGCGCGCGCTCTACTCTGTACTATCTAGTGCGCCGCAGTACCTGCAGGTCGGCGAGCCAGGCGGCGTGCTGCGCGGCGAGCGCGCGCTCTACTCTGTACTATCTAGTGCGCCGCAGTACCTGCAGGTCGGCGAGCCAGGCGGCGTGCTGCGCGGCGAGCGCGCGCTCTACTCTGTACTATCTAGTGCGCCGCAGTACCTGCAGGTCGGCGAGCCAGGCGGCGTGCTGCGCGGCGAGCGCGCGCTCTACTCTGTACTATCTAGTGCGCCGCAGTACCTGCAGGTCGGCGAGCCAGGCGGCGTGCTGCGCGGCGAGCGCGCGCTCTACTCTGTACTATCTAGTGCGCCGCAGTACCTGCAGGTCGGCGAGCCAGGCGGCGTGCTGCGCGGCGAGCGCGCGCTCTGCTCTGTACTATCTAGTGCGCCGCAGTACCTGCAGGTCGGCGAGCCAGGCGGCGTGCTGCGCGGCGAGCGCGCGCTCTACTCTGTACTATCTAGTGCGCCGCAGTACCTGCAGGTCGGCGAGCCAGGCGGCGTGCTGCGCGGCGAGCGCGCGCTCTACTCTGTACTATCTAGTGCGCCGCAGTACCTGCAGGTCGGCGAGCCAGGCGGCGTGCTGCGCGGCGAGCGCGCGCTCTACTCTGTACTATCTAGTGCGCCGCAGTACCTGCAGGTCGGCGAGCCAGGCGGCGTGCTGCGCGGCGAGCGCGCGCTCTACTCTGTACTATCTAGTGCGCCGCAGTACCTGCAGGTCGGCGAGCCAGGCGGCGTGCTGCGCGGCGAGCGCGCGCTCTACTCTGTACTATCTAGTGCGCCGCAGTACCTGCAGGTCGGCGAGCCAGGCGGCGTGCTGCGCGGCGAGCGCGCGCTCTACTCTGTACTATCTAGTGCGCCGCAGTACCTGCAGGTCGGCGAGCCAGGCGGCGTGCTGCGCGGCGAGCGCGCGCTCTACTCTGTACTATCTAGTGCGCCGCAGTACCTGCAGGTCGGCGAGCCAGGCGGCGTGCTGCGCGGCGAGCGCGCGCTCTACTCTGTACTATCTAGTGCGCCGCAGTACCTGCAGGTCGGCGAGCCAGGCGGCGTGCTGCGCGGCGAGCGCGCGCTCTACTCTGTACTATCTAGTGCGCCGCAGTACCTGCAGGTCGGCGAGCCAGGCGGCGTGCTGCGCGGCGAGCGCGCGCTCTACTCTGTACTATCTAGTGCGCCGCAGTACCTGCAGGTCGGCGAGCCAGGCGGCGTGCTGCGCGGCGAGCGCGCGCTCTACTCTGTACTATCTAGTGCGCCGCAGTACCTGCAGGTCGGCGAGCCAGGCGGCGTGCTGCGCGGCGAGCGCGCGCTCTACTCTGTACTATCTAGTGCGCCGCAGTACCTGCAGGTCGGCGAGCCAGGCGGCGTGCTGCGCGGCGAGCGCGCGCTCTACTCTGTACTATCTAGTGCGCCGCAGTACCTGCAGGTCGGCGAGCCAGGCGGCGTGCTGCGCGGCGAGCGCGCGCTCTACTCTGTACTATCTAGTGCGCCGCAGTACCTGCAGGTCGGCGAGCCAGGCGGCGTGCTGCGCGGCGAGCGCGCGCTCTACTCTGTACTATCTAGTGCGCCGCAGTACCTGCAGGTCGGCGAGCCAGGCGGCGTGCTGCGCGGCGAGCGCGCGCTCTACTCTGTACTATCTAGTGCGCCGCAGTACCTGCAGGTCGGCGAGCCAGGCGGCGTGCTGCGCGGCGAGCGCGCGCTCTACTCTGTACTATCTAGTGCGCCGCAGTACCTGCAGGTCGGCGAGCCAGGCGGCGTGCTGCGCGGCGAGCGCGCGCTCTACTCTGTACTATCTAGTGCGCCGCAGTACCTGCAGGTCGGCGAGCCAGGCGGCGTGCTGCGCGGCGAGCGCGCGCTCTACTCTGTACTATCTAGTGCGCCGCAGTACCTGCAGGTCGGCGAGCCAGGCGGCGTGCTGCGCGGCGAGCGCGCGCTCTACTCTGTACTATCTAGTGCGCCGCAGTACCTGCAGGTCGGCGAGCCAGGCGGCGTGCTGCGCGGCGAGCGCGCGCTCTGCTCTGTACTATCTAGTGCGCCGCAGTACCTGCAGGTCGGCGAGCCAGGCGGCGTGCTGCGCGGCGAGCGCGCGCTCTGCTCTGTACTATCTAGTGCGCCGCAGTACCTGCAGGTCGGCGAGCCAGGCGGCGTGCTGCGCGGCGAGCGCGCGCTCTACTCTGTACTATCTAGTGCGCCGCAGTACCTGCAGGTCGGCGAGCCAGGCGGCGTGCTGCGCGGCGAGCGCGCGCTCTACTCTGTACTATCTAGTGCGCCGCAGTACCTGCAGGTCGGCGAGCCAGGCGGCGTGCTGCGCGGCGAGCGCGCGCTCTGCTCTGTACTATCTAGTGCGCCGCAGTACCTGCAGGTCGGCGAGCCAGGCGGCGTGCTGCGCGGCGAGCGCGCGCTCTACTCTGTACTATCTAGTGCGCCGCAGTACCTGCAGGTCGGCGAGCCAGGCGGCGTGCTGCGCGGCGAGCGCGCGCTCTACTCTGTACTATCTAGTGCGCCGCAGTACCTGCAGGTCGGCGAGCCAGGCGGCGTGCTGCGCGGCGAGCGCGCGCTCTGCTCTGTACTATCTAGTGCGCCGCAGTACCTGCAGGTCGGCGAGCCAGGCGGCGTGCTGCGCGGCGAGCGCGCGCTCTACTCTGTACTATCTAGTGCGCCGCAGTACCTGCAGGTCGGCGAGCCAGGCGGCGTGCTGCGCGGCGAGCGCGCGCTCTGCTCTGTACTATCTAGTGCGCCGCAGTACCTGCAGGTCGGCGAGCCAGGCGGCGTGCTGCGCGGCGAGCGCGCGCTCTGCTCTGTACTATCTAGTGCGCCGCAGTACCTGCAGGTCGGCGAGCCAGGCGGCGTGCTGCGCGGCGAGCGCGCGCTCTGCTCTGTACTATCTAGTGCGCCGCAGTACCTGCAGGTCGGCGAGCCAGGCGGCGTGCTGCGCGGCGAGCGCGCGCTCTGCTCTGTACTATCTAGTGCGCCGCAGTACCTGCAGGTCGGCGAGCCAGGCGGCGTGCTGTGCGGCGAGCGCGCGCACGGCGGTCAGTTTGCGCGCGATGACGTCAGCGGCGCGTCGCTGCCGCGCGATGTACTCGCCACGCAGCTTCACTGTCGACTGGGTCAGTAGCTGAAACATATTTATAATAGGTACTATTTTTTTTTTGTTTAGGGTTCCAAATCTCGCGGCCGGTGATGAGGGCCGCCAAGACATCGCCGAGTGACGGCTTGTTTGTGATCATTTTTTATAATATTTAGGTCCTTGGTATGATAATTTGGTAAAATTTAAAATATCTATTTTTTACATAATTCGAACGAGAATCAAATACTGAGTGTCTGCTGTCAGTTTCCCAAGTGTTTGAAAAATCACATCATAAGTTATACCGTAACAAATGCTATTGAAGAAAACTGGGCAATAGCCTATAGGGTTGTCACGACCGACAAAACCAGGTGGGCTATTAATACATTTCACCTTTCAAGTCGGCAGGGCCAGATGGGGTTTTTCCTGCCCTATTACAATGGGGAGGTGAGACCCTACTTGCACTGCTAACCATCATCTTCAGAGCGTGTCTAGCGCATGGATACGTTCCCAGAGGTTGGAGAGAGGTGAAAGTTATCTTCAAACCTAAACCAGGTAAATGCGATTACTCTAATCCTAGATCATACAGACCAATCAGCCTCACCTCCTTTGTACTAAAAACATTGGAGAGGCTGTGCGAGAAAGAACTGAGGGAAAACTACCTCCAAAAATTACGCTTGCACCCAAACCAACATGCGTACAGTCAAGGTAAAAGCACCGATTCTGCACTCCAGGCCGTGGTAAGTGTCATTGAAAGTGCAATATCGGATAAAGGCTTCTGTCTGGGTACCTTCTTAGACATCGAGGGTGCTTTCGACAAAACAAAATTCATCAAAATAAAGGAGGCTCTACAACGTCATGGAGTATGTACAACTCTAAGAAATTGGATTGGAAACATGCTTCAGGGTAGAATATTACTGCTCGTTGAGGGTGAATCTCAGAAGGGAATTGTAGCAAAAGGTTGCCCGCAAGGTGGCGTGATCTCGCCGCTTCTGTGGAATATGGTGGTCAATGACTTCATTACTGCCCTCAATGACCATCGCTACTACACGGTAGGTTACGCAGACGATCTCGCGATCCTGATACGCGGAAAGTTTGTCAATACTATATGTGAAGTTACGAACGCAGCATCGAGAATCGTGGAGAAATGGTGCGGAGACAACGGCTTATCAGTGAATCCTGCAAAAACTGAACTGGTAATGTTTACGAACAATAGAATCTTTGGAAACTACAAGCTGCCCAAGCTGTTCAATACTGAGCTCCAGCTGGCTAACGAGGTAAAGTATTTAGAAGTGATACTCGACAGCAAGCTCAACTGGGGCGCGCATCTAGATGCGAAACTAAGTACAGCCACCATATCCTTCTGGCAGTGCCGTAGAATGATAGTTAAGACGTGGGGCCTCTCCCCAAAAATCGTTCTATGGCTCTACACAGCAGTGATACGGCCCATAAGATGCTACGGAGCTGTTGTATGGTGGCCTCGCACCAAACTCATAACGGCACGTAACAAACTACAGAGCTTCCAGCGATTAGCATGTTTAGCTATCACAGGAGCCATGAGGACGACACCAACTGCAGCGTTAGAAGTTATGCTGAATCTCCCAGCCCTCCACCTATTCATAAGGCAGGAGGCAGCTTCTACAGCGGTAAGGTTAAAGACACTTCATCTTTGGAAAGGAGACTTGTCCCCCCAAGCGGAGGTTCTAAATGAGGTGATGGAAAAATAACCAATGCTGCTGGCGGTAAGCGACAAACTTCCAAAGCAATTTGTTTTCGACAAAAAATATAAGTAATAAATATATAATACAGCTTCATGAAGATCCAAACGATGCCCTGAACACAAAGGACGTAAGGATCTTTACTGATGGCTCTAAGACTGGATCAGGTACAGGATACGGTGTATTCTCCGAAGATCTCAACATACAAATAGCCGCCCCTCTGGGTGCTCACAACACCGTCTATCAGGCGGAATGTATGGGTATCATAGCAGCGGCCTCAGCTACTCTTGTTCGAAAGGTAAAGAACTACTCCATCCGAATCCTCTCGGACAGCAGATCAGTACTACAAGCTCTTCAAAGTCACTCTATCACCTCAAGACTTATCTACAACTGTCACCAATCCCTGATGGAGGTATGTAATAACAACAATAACGTAACTCTTCAGTGGATCAAAGGTCACAGTGGCTCCCGTGGTAACGATGCCGCTGATGAAATGGCCAGAAGAGGTTCGGAGATGGCTGCGATTGGACCAGAACCAATTGTCCCCCTTCCTACAGCATGGCCTACATTAGTCATTCGACAACACACGAAAGAGCTACATAACAAATACTGGATGGAGGTGAGTGGATGTAGACAGGCGAAACAAGCTCTCCCACACATAGATCGGAGACTGTCTCGTAAGTTAATGAATCTCACTCGCCCACATTTACGCAAAATTACTCATATTATTACGGGCCACGGCCCATTCAACAAACATCTGTTTAATGTAGGTGTTACTGACAGCCCCCTGTGCAGAGCCTGCCTGGAGGCAGAGGAGACGGTCGCCCACATTGTTCTGGAGTGCACGGGCGTGACCACCTACCGGGCCAGACATCTGGGGTCACCGAGGACTCTCTCCGAAGTCATTGGTGACACCAGAGGTTTGATAAATTTCTTACAGGAGTTAGGGTGGCAAGACTAGCTGCCCACTTCCACACGCAAAATAGGCGCACAGTGACGTCGAGTTGCGGAAACAAGCCCGTGCCTTACAAGATACAAGATACAAGTTATACCGTAATATTTCTATAGCCTATAAATTTCTTTTATATATGAAGTCTTCTTAACACAAATAGAATTTTGAAAATCGAATTGATAGCTTTTTGGAATATGCTGTTTAAACAAGTATGCTTGATTAAAAAAATCAAAAAACCCGACTGCGTAAAATACTCCTGTTATAAACTAAAAAGAATAAATCAATTTACTAGCTTTCATTTGATACCCATATTGCTACAGTAAGAAAAAAAATTAAACTCTCCCCCCTCATTCCGCTATTTGTAGGCGCCATTTTGAAAATTTATATAGCCTATGTCACTACTACAATTTAGACAAATCCAACGACACCTCATATGTCAAAAACCGTCCAGCCGTTTGGGCTGTAGGGCGTGCCAAAGAAATGGACATACATACATACATCGACTGTCCCTACGTATACTATCGAAACTGAAAAAAGGTACTTTACAGAAGAGCACTTTTAAGTTAATTTTGTGTACAAAATTGTCATTTATTTGTTAAATATCTATATTATACTCATGGAAAATGTGGTTTAATATGTATTTTTTTTAGCTTATTCTCCTTTTTTGTATGAAAACATATATAAAAAGGAGTTTCTTAGTGCAGTAAAAAAAATTGCAAATTTTCAGTTTCGATACTGTACGTAGAGACAGTCGACATATATACATACATACATACATACATATATACATACATACATACATACATACATACATACATACATACATACACTCGAAAAACATAACCCTCTTTCTGTCGCAGTCGGGTAATAAATTAAGAATCTTTTTCAATTTATTCTGTTACATTGTATATTTAGATCTTACCTCCAAACATTCCTTAGGACTCGGTTCATCTTTTTTGTCCAGTTTGAGTATCGGCTGAGACACTTTTCTTTCGAGCACTTCTTGTATTATCGTCGTAAAAGATAATTTTTGTCTCTAGAAAAAAAGGATTTATAAAGTTTTAAAAGGAACTCAAATAAAAAAACATAATTTGAAGGCGTTCAATTTATATGGAAAAGGTTACAAAAAAGAAGGATATGCCAAGTCGTAAAAGGCAAAGCAGCTGTTAAAATGTACAATATTAAATAATAAATAGGTTAATTTGATAGAAAACGTCGATTTTAACAATAGTTCAAATCCGTAATAGTCGATAATGTCGTAGGTGCTAAAAGCTCACAGGCTCATATTATCTAAGTAAGCACCAGTTAAGCATATGGGTGTTTAAAATTCATCTCATTCTCGGCGCTAAAGAAAGACTCCTGATAAAACAGTGACCAGAAAAATACATAAAGGCATAGTAGTTGTTTTCACTAGTACAGTAATCGAAAAAGTTCTGTATTTTAGCAAAAAAAAAAAATCGGTTTTTAATTTTTTTCCGTTTCAAAAAAATTCCTAAGCTCATAATTTCATCGGAAATTGAATGAGGAATTAAAAAAAAAAATGTTTCATGTTTTTACCGTTATCGTAACATGGTTAAAAATTAAAATTAAGAAAATAACCTCGTTTTTTTAAGGTGGTTATGAACAGATATTGCTCATATTTTATAAATAAATAAATAATGAGAATAACAATTTTACTGATTTTCAGTATTTTTCGATTTATTTAGAAACGGTAATAGATAAAGATCTGAAACTTGCAGCATCGAAGTATCTTATGAGTACCAACATGTCCTGAAATTATGAGCCCGATACCTTTCTGGGGCCGATTCGGTATTCTTATCGTCCCATGGCCTCTTATAATATCTATGTAACAAATAATACATAAAAACTGTTAAAGAATGTTACATAATTTAGCATTAAATAGTCAAACAGAACAACTTTAAATTTTCATTTAAATAGGGTTATTTCACGGAACTTGAAGGTTTTTTGAAAAGGATTACAATTATGTTGTTAAAACTCGTCAGATTAATTGACACTTTATTTACAAACTGGAATCTGCACGTGCACTCAAAAAACGTTTCTACGGATTGCATCTCTTTCTGCCATGGATTCGATACAACTCGTAAGAAAGAGACAAAATACCAGTCGTCAACGAAATGCTCGGAACGATTTTTTCACTTTACATGTTGGAAACAAATATCAATCTTATGACAGTTATTTCAAGGTGCATATTTGAAAATATAATTTTATTAAGTAAGAGTTCCAGTTATGACATAAATTCCTTGGTTATACCACACCGTTATACAGACTATATAGGAACGTCCCTAACAAGCTACCTAGCACAACCCACGTTGAAATAAACAAGCGTATAAACATTTTAGCTTTAGAGTAATTTTATAGATCCACACACTTACATCTTTCAGTAGGTTTTTTATGTCTTCTTGTTCAAGAGAGGGATTCTTTAACTGCATCGCTTTGAAGAAATGCTCCTCTAAATTGTATGGTTCCAAGGTTCTGGAAAATATAAGAACTTTTTATATTACTTACAAGAATTAATACTTCAGTAATTATATACTTTTGAGATACCTTATTTATCCCATAAAGTGATGAAAGATATCGTTCATTACTTTTTGTTCATTTTATGGACGATTCATGCCTACACTTGCTCGAGTGTCAGCGTTAGTGTCAATGCGGTGTCACTTGGTAAGAATAGCGCGCGTCTCGAACAACTTGCTCGAGTGTCAGTGTAAGTGTCAGCACGGTGTCAGTTCAGTGTCAGTGCGGTGTCAGTGCAGTGCCAGTGCGTTGTCAGTGCGGTGTGAGTGCGGTGTGAGTGCGGTGTCAGTGCGGTGTCAGTGCGGTGTCAGTGCGGTGTGAGTGCGGTGTCAGTGCGGTGTCACCTGGTGAGCAGGTCCCCGTCGTGGCTCAGCAGCAGCAGCGCGTGCGGCGGCGCGGCGCACAGCGCGAGCGCGGCGGGCGCGCGCGAGCACAGCACGTGTCTCGCACAGCTTGCCTTCGTGCAGATCGCTTGCAGTATTGATTCCATTTCTCCTGTGACAATAATGACAAACATTTTGGTGTAGCGGTGCGAGCAGCCACCTCAAACTACACATCTACAACAACTACGATCGTTAACTCATGGTAGGAAAATTATTCACCAACTCGCAGTGAAATAGCGTAGTGAATTAAGCTCCAACCCTTCTTCTATATGGAGAAGAGGCCTTCGCTCAGCAGTGGGTTGTTTACAAGCTGGTATAGTACAGTACATGGATGAACCGACTGAGAGTATATCTGGTATAGTAATACTATGTAATACTGTAGGGTGAGTAACAACTTCGAAATTGTTTTATTTTAGTGATTTTTATTTATTGATCTTGGCTTATCATACATTAAATTAAATATCAAATTGAAGTGATACTTCTTTTAGCGCGTTAGGGAAAAATGATGAAAGTAATTTTTTACGATGCGCGAGCACACTGTGACGAGAAAACCGTCCTATATCCAGTCACCGCGCAATTGCGCTAACTCACTTCACTGCGCTGGATGTGGCAACTCGCTTTTTACAAGCTTTTATTTAGTTTCACCTGTCCCGATGTTTGTCATCAAATTTTGCAAATTAAATTTGATCCACTTCCCGTTTACCGATTGAGCTGAAATTACAAAATTTCCGTTCAATCGTACATGTGTAAATGGCGTGACAATGAAATATTATGATGACATGGTGCTGATCTCATGATAGAGCTAAAAGGTGGCCATAGGACTTTTGCGATGCAACAACACAACCTCATTGAGTTTGGGCTCGTTTGAATCGTCTTGACGAGTAGTTTATCTTTCAATAGTAATCAGGGTCTGATGGTGGAGCTGGAGGGTGGTCATAGGGACTCTGTGATGAAACGACGCAACCTCATCGAGTTTCAGCTCATTTGAATCATCTCGACAAGTACTTTGTTTTTAGATGGTTACCAGGGTCTAATTTGATGATGGAGCTGAAAGATGGTCATAAGAACTTCGTCATGAAACGACACAACTTCATCGAGTTCGGGCTCGTTTGAATCATCTTGACGAGTAGTTTGTATTTCAATAGTAACCAGGGTTTGATGATGTAGCTGTAAGGTCAGGTCATAGGAACTCTGTAATGAAACGACGTAACCCTATTGAGTTTCGGCTCGTTTGATTCGTCTTGACGAGTAATTTGTTTTTAGATGGTTACCAGGGCCTGATTACAGACGGCGCGCCCTACCCATTAACTCGGCGCATCGTTTTATTATAAGTATAACCTCTTACGTGCGTACGTAAGTACACACACACTTTTTATTTCATTATTCTTATTTTAAACACCCTTCTTTACCGAGTAACAGATTTTTAGGCAAACAAGCATAATCTTGCTCTTTGGTTGGTAACACAGTTACTACCTAAACAGTCGAGCATGTGAAAAGAAGTGTATTTTAATTTTTGACTACTTACTTTCATTTTTTTCTCATTAATTTAGAAAAAAAAATGGATTATCTGTATATATAGCTTCAATGTTTAAAAAAATGATACAATGTGCTGAATGGGTGGATGATTGAACACATAACAAGAACAAAACACGAATTTGTTTATTGTCTGATATGAAAAAATATTTAACCATATATGTATACACGTGTACGACTTCTATATACCGTCCTTCAAAAATAGATTCTCTAGGTGTCACAGATCACATTCCACGTGAAAATAAAATTCATAGCCTTTTTTATTTTTACTGTCTTAATATACGAGCTACTCCGCTTGCGTGTATTGCATAAAACCGTCCAACGGCAACATACGTTTGAGCCATAAAATGCAATACCGCAGCAGAAAAATAAATAGTTCCCATACGCAGTTCTTT
The DNA here is from genome assembly GCA_036937285.1 of Euphydryas editha. Classification (NCBI taxonomy): domain Eukaryota; kingdom Metazoa; phylum Arthropoda; class Insecta; order Lepidoptera; family Nymphalidae; genus Euphydryas; species Euphydryas editha. The sequence goes on from JAUPFZ010000019.1 coordinate 16,261,876, forward strand.
ATTTGTATTCGACAGTCAGTATTAATGTACCAATTTATCGACTTTATTTGGCCCTTGAAGTACTGTTTATAGAAGTCGGGCAACCTAAATAACAAATTAATATATGAATACCTTCGTCAGCTAGGGCGTACTCCTCCAGTCGGTCAAGTACGGGCATCGCGACGCAGTGTAATCCGTGCGCATGCACGCACGCGTACGTACTGCGACCCACCTGTACATACACATCATTTCTGTTGTTTCAAAAATTTATACCCAATAGGGTAAGGCAATAAACTATAGGTCATACAGCCTAGTCTAAATTTGTAAATTTCATTGAGATATAACAAAAGGTCCGAGCCAAGCCTGAAGTAACTGCATTTTTCTTCGCATCCCACAACACAGACACATAATGTTCTCTTATATTTACGCGAATTTTACTCATTTAATTAAGAGTCTATACCGGATTTTATCGCGTTTATTCAAAACTTTACAGTTTAACAATATTTTAAATTATTTCCTGACGTTTCGGACCTTTACAGCGTCCATGATCTCGGGGGACTCCCCAAACAGACACATAATTTTTATTGACAATTTTTTTCTTTTTTTTTTATAAAATTGAATACCAAGGTATTTTTCAATATAAAATAGGTACCTAGTGTGAGTCTCGTTGAATAAAAAGAAAGATTTTTTTTTAAATTTGATCCAAATTAAGAAACAGACGCTTAAAATCATACAATTTGCATAGATTGTTTTTCATGTAAAATTAATGTGTAATTTTGAACTTAAGACGAGATAACTCGGTTGTCTATCCAAACAAAAATAACAAAAAACACAAAATGTCCTAATTTACATTCCAAGTTTTTTAAACAAGTAGTAACATATAAAGCCAATTTTTAAGCACATTATAGATGTATTAGGAGACTTCACTCTACCAATTCATACTAATTACAGCACATAAAAAAAGCTAAAACAAAAAAAAAGCTGACGTATCTTGGAGAATCCGAACTTCGCGCAAAAGGTTGCGCAATAACTTTTTTTAGGAACCCAATGGTGGAATGAGACGCATGCGGGGGACGGTGGTCTAGGCTAGAGATGGACCATATGTAAACACAATCGACTCTTTATTCAATCAAATATCGCAATCGATTAGTCTTATTTAGGATTTATTGATTTTTGTTAATATAAGATATTAAACGAATTAGATTTACAAATATAGTGAATTTTGTGGTTAATAAACGAAATTTCAACTTAAAAAAAAAAAAACTAAAAATTAAAGGGGTTGTTTCAAATTTATATGGAGCCTGGGGCAGGTATTTGTACAGTATTTTAAAATGTTCAGGGTCATGAAATAATGAATATTTTTTCTTTATTTCTCATGAAAAGGCCTTATTTACGAGGTAGTTTTAATTTGCAAAATAAAATCGCAACAACTTGTCATCCCTTTTGACAATGACATATAGGTACACAAACGTTGTGATGACATTTTAAATATAAATAACCACAAAAATTAGTTACGTATCCAACACTAAGTCGATCGAAAGACTTTGAAGACGAGCAGTCCAAAGAAATGCCGGGGTCGTTAAAAAAATATTCAGTAACAAAAAGAAACAACGAAAAAACACTCTAACGCAGCAAGACGCCAATGAGTGACTTGACATTTGACAATTGAAATGACACTAAGATACCGTAATGTCATCAAATATAGACAACAAAAGTAGGTTGATGTACTTCGAGAGTTGCTATTCTACGAATGTATCCAATTATAAATTTTATAACTACCTCTTAATCACTGTAAAACTACTAAAAAGCATATTTTATTTTAATTTCTATGATTTTATACTATTTTTTGGTATACCGTACAAATACCTGGCCCAAAATGAAACAACCCCTTTACTCGGTTGAAAGACACGATTTACTTGAATATCAGTTACATATTAACGACTATTTGAGTAACGAGTGTTTGAGAAAATTTAAAACCTCCTTATAAAATTAAAAAAAAATATATTTTTATGACTTAATTTTAATCGATTTGAATAAAAATCGATTAAACAACACCCTCAGGTGGACATCCCTTTTTGGTTACTTCATACAGCTTCGTGCTTATTTATTTGCGCGGCACATGGTAATATGTCTCAGTCACTTAAGACAATAGCTTGGGTTTTAAGTGGCGAAAGATCGAAACCAATAGATTGGTTCTTTTAGAGAAGACATTCGACATTGACAGTTCTGACATTGACAGTTATTTTTGTAGCTTTCTGCCTCAAATTTTGTTTGTACTTAGTCACTGTATTAGGGAAATTTTATTTGTACATTACTTTTTAAAAATAAAATAAAAAATTGATTTATAAAAAAAAATGGTATTGACAGTTTTCTTCATGAGTATACATGCGCAAAATTTCGCAGAGCCTATGTTCAGACTCGCCAAGATACGTCCGCAGTGTACATGACCACATATGTAGCTTGCTCAATTTATGGACTTAAACATACGGGTGCAGGCATAAAATAAAAAACGTTGTTTGTATGTGACACATATATATCGAATTTTTAAAGCAAAAATATCGTGAGGAAGCAACCTTGTATGCCTATAGTAAAACTATAATCCTTCTAATTGATAGTTGAAGTTTTTGCCCTGCATTAGTTTCTACATAGGTTACTCCAGTACAAGGTAATTTTTTCGCTTAGTCGAGAATATCTATACTTATATTATGTATAAAGCTGAAGAGTTTGTTTGTTTGAACGCGTTTATTTCAGGAACTACTGGTTCGAATTGAAAAATTCTTTTTGTTTTGGATAGTGCATTTACCGAGGAAGGCTATAGGTTATATAACATCACGCTACGATCAATAGGAGCATTAATAAGAAATGTTACAAAAACGGGAAATTTTTTCTTTTTTTGAGAGCTTCCGTTGCGTGCGCTGCGTAAACGGTTAAAATTACGCAAAAACTATGTTTGATGGAATGTGGAATTGAATTGAGAACAATGTTGACTTCTGCCTCTGTGTGAATTGTATGTTTCAGGGCTAACCAGCTGAACCGCTTGCGATGAAATTTGTTACGGATAGTCTGAAGCCTGGGAAAGGACATAGGTTATTTTTTATCAATACACCGCGGGAGCGAAGCTAGAGATTTCTGGAGAGTTTTATTAAAATTTTTCAGAGTAGTAATAAGAAAAATAATATATACCGGATATAAGTGCATGGGATACATATAATGGACGGTGTCTTCGGAGCCGAGAGTGACGTTTATTTCCACAGATTCTACAACGTAGAGGGCGTGACTGTCGTCCTTTTCTTCTGACGTCTGGAATGATAAACATTTTATTTTCTATTTTTACTCCAAAGGAGGTTTATGCTTTTCGAACGTATGTTTTTTTACTTATTATTTATATACTTTATTGCACACATCAGAAGTACATGAAACAGAACACAAAAAAAAAAAAAAAAACTAAACAGAGTGCAAAGGCGGTCATATCACTGATAGTGCTTTCTTACAGACAAGCCCAGTCTATAAAGGTAACATTAATGTAATGACAGGTACACGGTGCAGTAATTCTTCAAATTTAAATATTTTTAATATACCTATTAGTAGTTTTTTTTTTAAATTTATGTGGGTATTTATATAAATCTCAGCAAATTCTATGGGATAAATGTTTTGACGTATTTTAGTATATGAGAAGTCATGGATGCGTCATAATAGTATGAGTGACGTAGATATATATATATGGACATATGCAGTCGAATTTGTATCTTTATCAGCTGCAGTCTAATACCGAAAAAAAAAAAAAACTTTTAATACAATGCGCTGCCTTATGACAACAATTGACCGGGGGACCTTACTTTAAGTAAGGAGGGGAGGAATAGTAACACACCGCAATGTATTATGTTGGTATTTAGATTTACAAAAGTACGATATATACATATATCTTAATTAGAAGCTTAATATGTAACCGAAACGAATCTGTGGGTTGTGATAGAACACATATGTTTTAACCAGAGACATGATATCCTATATCCTACGACCGTTCTGGTGTAGTGGTGCGAGTAGTTTCCTCAAAGCTGGGCGCCGGCGGTCGCGGGTTCGATTCCCGCTCGGGACAGATATTTGTATTTGTACAAATATTTGTTTCCGGTCTGGGTGTCCTTGTGGGTCTCCCCGCCGTGCCTCGAAGAGCACGTAAAGCCGTCGGTCCCGTTTGTTATCATAGACACCTGATAACGATCGTTATTGATGGTAGAAAAATTATCCACCAACCCGCAGTGGAACAGCGTGGTGGATTAAGTTACAACACTTCTCCTATATAGAGAGGAGGCCTTCGCTCAGCAGTGGGTTGTTTACAGGCTGATACAGTACGGTACAGTAGAAATAGTAAGAAACACAAACATTTAAAAAACCATATTTATATCCAGATATTGTACTTACATTAGGGAGAAGTAAGCAATGGTACAGTGCGGCGGACGCACTGGCTATCACCACAAGTGTCGGGATGTCGATTCCCCCCAGTGCCGTTATAGCACAAGACTCAGAACCGTAGTTGTCATCCGCCGGGGGGTACATGGCTAGGGGGCCTTTTAACTTTGCTTGTAGTCTGAAATTGTGATGATAGTAGCATTAATCATTTAACTGATTAGGTACAAATTATATTTAAAAAAAAAGTATCTGATGATATTTTTCCATTTTTTTTTCAAATCCGATGACAGTTGTGAACATTAAAAAAAATTTGGGCAATTTAGTACAGCGATTGAAAAGTCATGCAAAGTATTCGATTTCATTAATTTATGTGTAATAAATAAAAAAGAGTTCTTTCTTTGTTTCCAACTAATAAATCAATAAGGGATCGTCCAATAATCACGTGAGGCTCAAGGGGGGGGGGGGGGGGGGATGGGTTCAGAAAAAATCACTTCATCATCATCATCAGGGGTGTGAGAATGAAGATATCACATGTAATGAGATATCACGTGTATTTATTTTTCGTAAATATAAGTTTTTCATATATATTTTTTAACTTGTATTCATAAATAATATTCGGAAAACCAAAAAAATACACGTGATTTTGGGTATGGGAGGTTGCTAAAAACATTACGTGATTAACAGACGACCCCTAAGATGATGTTAATACAGATAATTATTTTACAGTTAGTAAATTACATTATTAGTTATAATACAAGATCAGTTGTTATAAAAAGAGGGTAAAACCGCGGCCGTTATTATCTGATCTTGGTATTATTACAGATAATTCGAATTTAATATATATTTTTTATATGAATTAACGAGACATTTTTACTTAAATAAATCCAGTTTCTTGCGAACAAACTATATAGTAGAAAAATTATAATTTAAAAAAAAATTGTTAGTTATAAGTTTGTTTGGTTTTTATTTACTTAATATAACTGACGAGCGTTCTGGTGTAGTGGTGCGAGAAGTCGCCTCAACGCCGGCGTTTGCGAATTCGATTTCCGCTCGGGACAGATGTTTGTATTTGTGATAAATATTTATTTCCGGTCTGGGTGTATGTCCTTGCGGGTTTCCCCTCGTGCCTCGAAGAGCACGTTAAGCCGTCGGTGAACCGAGTTATAGAACCGAGAAAGTTATTATCAGAGACACCAGGTAACGATCGTTACTCATAGTAGGGAAATTATCTGCCAACCCGCAGTGGAGCAGCGTGGTGGATTAAGCTCCAACCCTTCTCATACATGAAGAAGAGGCCTTTGCCCAGCTGTGGGAATTTTACAGACTGATTCAGTTCAGTAACAGAATTGTACAGTTTGGTTTACTGACTAGATTTTATTTATTTTATTCTATTAGTTATCGATGTTCTTAAAAATCTTATAAGCAAATTGTAAATCATACTATATAAAATTATAAATGCGAAAGTTATTTTGTTTGTTACGCTTTCATGCGAAAACTATTTAACCGATCATCACGAATCTTTGTACACATATTCTTGGAGGTTTTAGAAGTAACATAGGATACTTTTTTTTTTGGTCGCGATAACCGACATCCACGCGGGCGAAGCCGAGGGCAGAAGCTAGTTACCTATAATTAAAAGTGAATTTAATACGTTAACCTTGTAACATAATGTTTGATTATATTATATTAACCTTCTTTGGTAATTCTAATAAATAAATAAAAACACATTATCTCTAAGATATTTCTATTTGCAACCTGTAAAACCAAAACGTTTAGTTTATTAGTTGAGATGAAACAGTCCCTAAGGCCTGTTTTACCTCCTGCTGATAAAGTCTCGATATAGCATATCAGTAACTTGAATACGAGATAAAATCTATCAGCAACTGGTGAAATTGGCCCTAAAAGTTATTGATTTGTACCTGTATACGTTCAAGGTAGCATACAAGACTGGAATTGGACTACTTAGTTTACTGAACTATGCAAAGATGGCAGCACTAAGTAGATGTTTTAAAATATTCAATAGAGTGTAGCACTAAATTTGAACCCTCTCTATAGTTCAATAACAAGTAGATAGGTGTCTCATAATAAAGTTTATCATACCTACTTTTTAAGATTAAATACAAAACGTTACTAGAGATAAAATGAATAATTTTTTCTCGCATTTTTATTTATTTATTTATTTATTTATTTATTCTTTATTGCACACCACAAATACAATAAAAAGCATAGTTACAAATTTGTTACGTCAAGAATGTGTACTACCTACAACAGGCGGTCTTATGGCTATTTAGCCATTTCTTGCAGACAACCAAAATGAATAAGGAAAGTTCAACGAAGAAAGATTTTTTTTATATGCATTTTTTTATTATATGATATTTTGTCGTACAAAGTTTTTTTTTTCAATTATATAATTATGACGTGTATGAGTTTTATGACCCTTAGTATCATACAATTATTTATAATTGATATCAAATTGCTTTACAAATCATGTATGCTATTGTGACTGAACCTTTAAAATTTTATATTATCTTTACCATCATGTTAGTCAATCGAGGACAGCTTATATACGACTAGCTTGATAGGGATAGTACTACTCTCTAAATATGAATTAGTGGAATTTCACTAATTTTAAGTGACTATTCACTTTTTTTAAATGTGAGAATCGTACCACGCAGAATTAGTGACTATTCACTGTATGAATATATGAATATTAGAGTCGACTGATTTGATCATTGAATATGTGTATGTGTATTAGTGAGTATTCACTAACTTGGTATTTAAATTCACTGATTTTTAGTGAATACAGCATCACTAACGTAATGAATGAAAAATTCACTGAGTCATGGTTAGAGAGTTTACTCTCATAGAAATTTGGTATGAATTATAGTAGCTAAACTACGTTTCCTTTGGTGCATGAGAAGGTTAGAAGCCAACATATCCTTTTACAGCTCCGTCTGACTCATCATGCTTTTAAGCTCGGAAAGAATCGTATCTCCTGTGGTTGTGATTTGAATGTAGGTAAATGTAAATATGTTTAACATACTCACACGATCTTTTGTTCCAAAGGTGGTAGGTAATTTAATGGCCCGAGTTTTAGGTAGCAGCCGACTGATATAATATATTATATTTTTTATCTTTATTTTTTTTATAGAAATCCCTAATATTATAAATGTGAAAGTAAGTTTGTATGTTACGCTTTCACGCGAAAACTATTTAACCGATCATCATGATACTTTGTACACATATTCTTGGAGGTATTAGAAGTAACATCAGGATACTTTTTTTCACAGTCCACGCGGGCGAAGCCGCGGGCGGATGCTAGTAATACATAAATCAATTTATATCGAGACTCGGGACGGGAATCTACAAACCTGAGAAAAAAGCAGGATCACTGCCAACGGCGCCAACGGGGCAGTCCTCCACTCCACGTGAACTTCCATCTTTTAAAATAGGCATTAAAATATTCCACTCACCCGTTCTTATCAAGATCGCATTGCAGCATGTACACATCACCATTTCCGCTGAGTATGAGCAGGTGTTCCGCATCGGGCGTAGGTGTGAAGTCGACAGCCGTATCTCCTAAGCTGTCCAGCACCGTCAGACCCAACGAACCGGCCGGTTTGGGACCTATCGTGAAGATTTTCACTATTTTCGGACCAGTTTTCAGTGCTATGTTGTAGAGCCTGTAATTTAGCATTGAATTTCATGTATGTAGATATATACAAAAAATATGTTTAATACACACACTGTCGTATGTTAAGGTAGGCAATTTAATGTCTGTGTTTTAGGTACCAGCCGACTGATATAAAAATAGTACATATATAAATATTACACCCAGACTCATGGTGGGAATTGAACCAACAACTTTGGAGCGGAAAGCACTGCTAATTTAAACAAAAAAAATGAATATGGCTTTTTCTAAAAAAAACATCTCGTGATTTGTATTAAAAAATTGTATTTGTTTCTGTGGCACTACCCCGTAGCCATATCATAAGACATGGTATTGTAAGAATGGCTAAAGCCTACCATTCAGGCAGTATCAATATCTGTTAAATTAAAAGTCTACATCGGATTTTATCGCGTTTATTTAAAAAAAATTACAGTTTAACGATTTTTTAAATTATTTCCCGACGTTTCGGACCCTTCACAGCGTCCATGGTCTCGGGGAACTGGGTGGTTGATGATAAATATAAAAGTAATTATTTATTATCTGCGTTATAAATATAAAATAAAATATCTACAAAAAGTAATATAATTTTCAATGAGATTCGATCATACGTTACCTCATCGTGTTGTCCGAGACGAGAACGAGTAGATGCGATAGTGACTTCGGATGCCAGTGCACTTTAAGGATCTCTCCTTGAGAGTACAGGAACCTCTCGTCTACGGAGTAACTCCTGGAAAGAAAATAATTAATACAATTTTGATATTGATATATATATATAGTCTGGCCATAAATACTGTTACAATTAAAAATAAACAAAACAAAATATTACATTTGAATTTGGAATCTGTCATTTTTATATTATTGTTTATTATTGTGTTTTCTAATTTTCGCGCCAATTAATTGTAAAATATTTTATGATATTAAAATTTGATATCAAAATCGACTCAAATTTTGGATCCGTCTTTTTTTTTGTCCGAAAGTAAATTTTTTTTTTCAATAATTCATATCTAAATTCGAGGCACGTCTTATGGTCGGTGGTCGAACGGTGACATTAAGGAGACGAGTGATAGTACTGAGAGTGAAGATGAACTTGATACTGCATGTACCAGTTAATATGGAACAATAAATAAAAATTATAATCTGAAAGTAGCATTAAAATTTATTTTTCTAAAATTTATCTTATAAATTTGAGGTGCGTCTGAAAAATATGGTACCTAATCGCTGAGTGGGATATTGTCACATCCTTTTCTTGACGAGATCAAACTGAATCAGATTGTAAACAAGCCTCTGCTGGACAAAAGGCTTCTTACCCATATAGAAGAAAGGTGATCAAATGGGTAATGAAAATTCATATACACGTGTATTTTGAAAACTACGATATATTCATCAAATATATTACATAAGAAACGACCATCATGTCTAGTAAATAAAAGTTAATTAAGTGTAGGTTTAGCTCGCACTTAATTAATGACGCATACGGACGGACAGACAAATGTGTCTTAGTATTAGTGTTCCGTTGGACCCTTTGCGTATGCAAATGCAAAAATCCTAATAAAAACCTAGCGGTCATCGGTCTTCAGTAAAATAGACATATACAACGACATTGAAACAGCGAGTTCCATATTTTTCACCCTAAAGAAGAGAAACCATTTCTCAATTAAATTACTAAATTTCAAACATCACCTACGTTCAGGGAATAAAATTTGGGTTATCCTTTCTTGCATAATTTTAACCTGTATTTGATACAACATCGGCATATAAAGAAAAAAAAAAGTTTAGTAGAGAGAAAAATCAAGTTATTATACGAAAAATCTTAGGTCCATGAAATAAGACACATATTAGGGAATAGACAAAATATTTTAATAAAAAAAAAAAAAAAATTATAAAGACCTCGCATAATTCGTTCTACATCCGTAACCAGGTGGTCTTAACGCTCGCCATTATCGAAAAAAACTGGGATTCATTCATTATGGCCGGTGATAAATACGCGGGAAGTAGCCGCGGTCTCGCCCTAAGGTCGCCGCGATAATGTGATTGCGGCCGCCATTTTGTTTTTACTTTTTTATGGTGCGGTTTGAGGTAATCGAGCGTTTTAGGATAGGTATGTGACAATTCAATTTCACATTTTTTAATATAAAATGACGAACTAATAATATTTTCTTATTTTAAATGGAATGATTGAGTGAATCATTTATTTATTTACACATAACAATAGCTACCGTAATAAATAATATGAATAGTACCTAATATAATAGACAATGACTTGTTTTGACAGCATATATAGAGTATGAAAACAAGCCATCAAATGGACTATTTGATAGTAGGATAGGATAGGATTATCAAGTAGTAAATATACATTGTCGCGTATATTTTGCGACACATTCAAGAACGCTTAGATTGAATTTGACGGGAGTTAAAAAATATATAAAATAAAGAGTTTAACAAAGACAATGCAATCAGTTACACCGCGGAGCGTATAAAGGACCGACATCGAAGAAAAACCGTCGGCCCGTCTGAAAACGTAAATCACGACATTTTTGCATACCAAAGGGTAGGGTCACTACTCTTTACCGAAAAAATAGAATTACAAACGACCTCACATTAGAACAAACGCCGTACAAATAGGGGCCGGTGTCTCCGGAACAAAAACCGATGAAAACGCGGAAAGGTTCCGATCCGGTAAAAAATAAGAAGCAGACAAAGCCGGCCGGCGGGAGGCCAACCTCTATACGTGTCCAGTTTTTTTACGAGCCGGAGCCCTTTGTCCTTCCGGGGCTCTTTTTTAAATAGATCAGAGAGGGTAAGTAAAGACCGTCGGACATCCACCCTGAAATATTATTGTGGATTTTTCTGCTCTGCATTCATAAATATTTCGGCGGCGACCCATACAGCCCCCCGCCCCCGCGGAATCGGAGGAGAATTTATAAATTTCGGTTAATAAAATATGATATGATAAAGCCGGTTTTTTACTCGGCCGCGCGGACCTATTATATTTTGTTTAATTTAAATATGAATAATTAAATTTAAAAAGGAAATCTCGGGGCTAATGAAATTTTTGTTTTCGAGATAATGAATTGAAAACACGTCCCGGGTGCGGTGTCGCGCCGCTGTTATTCTTTTCTCGCGCTCATTCGGATTCAGGCGATGTGTTTTATAAAAACTCCCAAAAAAATATAATAATTATTTTAATGTATTAATTATGACGATGAATTATATTTTTCCACGCTTATCAGAGCTCCTCTTGCGCTATCACAGCCACACATGCTACGTTTTTTCGCACGAACTTGTTATAAATTAATTTAGAATTTTTTTATTTAATTAACATAATTACTCGCTTTTTCGTTAATAAAAAAATAATGCTTTAATTTCTTTTGATCTATAAAAATACATACACACAAATAAAATACCGACGTTAACTCAATGGGAATGAACATCTAAAAATTGTTTCGCAGTACACAAAAGAAGAGCAAGATGAGTATTTCTCTCATTTCAATTTGGCTTTAGATGTCTGTGTATTTATCTGGTGATTGCCAAATGCAAGAATAAAAAGAGCAAAACACGCCTGCGGTCCAGATATCGACGAAAAAACGTACGACGCCTTTAATCAACGCGAACGACCGGCGCCGCGATCAAACGAGTACGGAATTAAAATTAAAAATAATATACAGTCGAACCGTAAAATATTAAAACAAAAAAGCATCGATCCGGACCCGCACGACCACAGGGGATTAAAATCGTAACGAACGCACAAAAATATTCAAATACAATACTAACAAATTGATACAAACACTCATTAGGTGCGGATCGCGGAAGGCGAGCCGCGCGGGGCGAGGGGCGCCGGCCGATCTCGAGCATTACAATCCACATCCAGCGTACAAATATTATCTAAAATTCCTTCTCATTTATAATCCTTTTGTGTCCTCAGTGCGGTGTCCTCCGTCAGCCCCCTGCCTCCCAGGGGTGGTGGGGTGGGGTATTTTTATATTTTTAATCGCGTTGGGCATTATCCAAATGGACATTGGCGGTCGTACCGACTGCGGCTGCCGTCTAGATGATAAATTCTTCTTTCGTTCGACACCCGCGCCTGTTTTGTTTCGTCCCTTCATTTCTATCGGTATCGGAGTGAAAAAAAAACCCGTGCATCATTAATTATCGTCGATTTGTCTGCGGTTGACTGTAACGCTTTCTTCTTCTTTTCTGTTCTTCGACGATTAAAAATGGTCGGATTTTTTACCGTTCAAGGCAAATTAAAATTGATTGTCGCGATCCGCGATCGTTTGAATCCAAAGTGCTTTATTGAATTCCATGACGTTCAGCGTCTGCTCTTGATTGATAGGTGGATTCCGCAAACAGAGCCTCTATTTTTCTTTATTAAATAAAATGCGCGTCTCATTTAGATAATATTTGATGCCATTTACGTCGACTAGTTTTGATAATTAAATTATTTTTGAAGACTTTCTGAATTGTCAATTAAAACGATAAAAATCTTATTTATTGAACATTTTGAAAATTTTTTTTTTTAAATCTTAAGTACATTTAAAAATCTCAAATAACGAAGAAATGAAGGAGTATGAAAAACATTTATTTCACAATTATTACACAAGTTTTATTTGGTAATTTTATCAAGTCCTCTCGATTCAACCGCCACCGGCTTCATCTCATTCCGTTCGTATCAATTCGTATCCAATTAGCATTTTCATCTATAACTTACCGAGGGGAGACAAAACAACGCCAATACATCCCCCATTAAGCATACCGAACAAGAAGAACAATATCTTCCGTAACATAAAATTCGAAAAAAGTTTAATGGAACCGAAATCCCGCCGACCGATAAAACGTTAAAAATACCCCAATATTTTATATGATTCGAATCCGAATAAATCCTTTTGTCCGGGCTGCTTTGCATATAGAAAATTCATTTTGGGTTATGAAAAACGATGGAAAAAATGCAGTAGGTGGTGGGTTAAGAATTAATGGCGCGCAAGTTTTGCGTTGTGGAACCCACAATTTATGTGCGTTCACGTTTCGCGCTTGGCTCGCTCGAACTGCTACTTGCGTTCAGTTACGTGACCTGCTCATCGTTTTTTCTTGATACAACTTTAAATTTAAGTTTACTAATTATGAAATCGTTTAAATCGAATCACAAGTCGGTTCAGGTAGGTTTATTTTTACGTAATCGTGTGAAGTGTAAATTGCGAATGGCACGTGCGACAAGTGTCGATAGGTGCTCTACGGGCAATCGACCTATACGCGACGTGATGAGTTTTGATACTTTATATATATCTTATATTTGTCGATCAAAGGAAGACAAGACCAAGATTTTGTTTCTCATTTCATTTTATGATTTACTAGTTTACTCAAACACAATTAAACGTGCTACACAAATTGAAAAGTCAGATATGTAGAATCAAAATATATTAGTGAATTTATGTAGTAAGTTAAGAATAATTGATTTTTGATATTATTAAGAAAACAATAATTAGCATTTTAAATAAAGGACCTATTGACTAATCAGTGACAAAACAAATGTCATTGTGCATGGATAGAAACTTTCCTGCAATGTTTATAAATAATTCCCACCTATCAAGAGTATACGAACAGAGTGCGGTATTAGGTGTGGCGCTACAACGATCACCTCAGTCCGTTCGCCAGTGATTTTCCTGGTCTCTTTTTTAAGCCTTTCCTTTTTCCCGCAACCGCGTCCGCGGTCGAAACTGTTTAATGATTTGAAAACGTGTTCTATCAGCCTCTACGCGGAAACAACCGAAAAAAAGCCGACAACAAAGGGTACACAGTGCAAATATAGACTGAATGTTAGCGTTTTGCGCGCGGTTAACGCATCGTCCGCGCCATTGTAAGCCGTAATGCATCATAATAAGGTATGTAGAAGATTTTGGTAAAGGTTAATGAGATTCTGCTGAAGTGTTAGCGCAGATCTCATCGGCAATTTATTATATTTTGTCCGTTCGGAATTTACGATTATTTGAACGGGACAATGGTCGGTCGGCGATTGGTCAGTTTTTTTTTCTAACGCCAATAAAAGCGGGATGATGTACGGTATGCAATCAAACGTTATGAATTGTGAAGTGGCGATAATATTTCGACATTGGGTTTTAATAAAAATGAAAAATTATACAGATATTTTATTTTAAGATAGCGATGAAATTTTCAATATAAATCTCTTTATTACGATGTTTTATATTCAAATACGAAAAATGGATTCAAAATATCTTTTTATTGAATACTTTATTTATATTTTAATTTTCAGCTTAAATAAATTATAAAATTTGGGAAAGTGCGTAACTATGTAGGCGTCATAACGATTGGAAACATATTAATATTTTGCTTATCAAATTGACTTAGATAATATTTACTTTCTATGTCAATTGAACCTGATACTGACTAGTAATTTACTTTTAGTATTAAAATAAATTTATTATTAATAAAATCCTTAAATATTTATTACAATAATAAACCAGACTTCGTTCTGGTCATAAGGATCTTATCATAACACATCTTAAATTTTTTTTTTGTTTTGAAGACGATAACGCATGGTCCTTCTTTGAAATCTTTACATTGGAGATAATAAAAGAAAGAATTGTTCATCATAAATAAGAATTATTTTTTGAGAATCTATCACTTGAACAAATATTTATTTGCATATTGATAGTTTTTTTCGTAGCTAAACAATGCGTTTGATAAGAAAGATACGTACTCACGTACAATGACAAGAAAGCGACGTAATCACGTTTATTTTTATGCATAATCCTGAAATGCAAGATATTTTTTTTATTTTTACAAAAAAAAAAGAAAACTGGTTGTCTGTAAAGTCGGTTTACGGACGATAATTTTACGTGATAACATCATAAGAAAGTTGTATCAGTCTGTAAACCACCCACTGCTGAGCGAAGGCCTCTTCTCCATATAGAAGAAGGGTTAGAGCTTAATCCATCACGCTGCTCCACTGCGGGTTGGCGGATAAATCCTGGCATGAGTAACGATCGTTATCGTGTCTATGATAACAACCGGGACCGAGAGCTATGTGCTCTCCGAGGCACGGTTGGGAGACCCACAAGGATATACACCCTGACCGGAAACAAATATTTGTACAAATACAAATATCTGTCCCGAGCGGGAATCGAACTCGCGACCGCTGGCGTGCGGTTTGAGGCAACTACTCGCACCACTACACCAGAACGGTCGTCGAGCATTAGGCCTGGACTCCACCAGAGCGGAGATGTGTTTTAAACAACCAATAGAATTTCGTTCAGTGGTATCCACTGAAGCGGAGGGGAGACGAGGTGTGTGAATAACGCATACATACATACATACATATTGCATACTTTATGTAGTTAAGTGTAGAAAGCAACATCAACTCCATTATTGTAAGTAAATATTTTTTCAGTCAGCAAAATGACACAAAGTAATTTTCCAGAAAAAAGATTAAACAAAAAAATAGTGTTTATGCTCTATATATCTTTTGTCAATTATTGTCTACATTTAGATTTTTAATTTTTATTTCTGCGGTCAAACGCCATCTTTAAAAGTACGTGGACAGGTGTATGGCGCCCTTTTTACGATGTTAGTTATTAAGTCCTGCGAGGTTATTAATGTTACAAGCTACCTGTATAGATATCAAAACATAAAGTGTAATTTGTTAAAATATATCAGATAAAAGTAAGATATAAAAACGTTACGATAACAGTTCAATATTTAATAAGCAAAGGGCATAACAAATTACATTCATTCAATTACTTTCAGCAGGAGGATGAGCTTCACAAACAAAGTTGTTATAGTAACTGGCGCTAGTTCCGGTATAGGAGCTGCAACTGCCATTTCGTTTGCTAAGGAGGGTGCCAATGTCGTTATCGTCGGAAGAAAAGAACAGAAACTCCAGAAGGTTAAAGAAGAATGTGCTAAAGTAGGAAAGGTACCACTAGTGGTAAGAGCAGATGTATCTAATGATGAAGATGTAAAGAGAGTTATTGAAGAAACCATTGGCAAATATGGCCAAATAGACGTTCTCGTCAACAACGCAGGAATAATCGGATTTGATGGTATTCTAAGTGACAATATTATGTCAGTGTTTGATTCCATCATGAATACTAACTTGCGAGGTGTGGTATACATGACTCACTTAGCTGCTCCTCATATAATTAAATCTAAGGGTAATATCATCAATATATCAAGTGTACTTGGAAAGATGACATACAAGCAAATTCCAATGGTATGTTATTCCGCTTCGAAGGCAGCTTTGGATCATTTTACACGTCACGTAGCAGTAGATCTGGCTCAGTATGGTGTGAGAGTCAACACGATTAGTCCTGGACCTGTTAAAACTGATCTTTTAAGCAATGCTTATAACGAAATATCCACGCCGCAGAGTGACGATGAAGACAAAACTCCATTGGGCAGAATCTCAGACTCGGAAGAAATTGCGGATCTCATTTTGTTCGTAGCGAGTGACAAAGCTAAAGCAATAACTGGGTCTGATTATGTAACTGATAATGGTTCGATGTTGATGTAAATAGATTAAATCAGTGAAGCAAATTAATAAAGTCAGCTTATATTCACTTGGGCTATTTATTTTTATTTTCAATATGTTGAGAACGCCAGTAAAAAATAGAAACAATATTCATAAGAACGCATTAAAGGAAGGTCAGCATTTGTTATTTTGTTATAGTAACATTTAAACTATGTGTATTAATACTATGTGTGCTAAATACTGGGATATATAATCACGAATTACAATAAAATTATTAAATTATACAAAACAACGCTAGAGTGTTATACATTGTAAATGCGAAAAGATTCGTTTTGTTTTTTAAGTCTGAAATTAGTATTTACAAATTAATATTAAGATAGACACACTGATAAATAATAAATTAAACTTGTAATGAATTAAATATAATAATTTTTGTTATAATGTTAATTTTTATGAAGTATATTAAAATTACATAAATACAGAATTGAAGTAAAAATCAACGCAGGGAAACTAGAAATATCCGTTATTAAGCTACTTCTCAAACAGTTTCACATTCAGTTAAGTTGGTCAAGAATTAGACTAATTTTATTTGACGTTATTATAAATTTTATAAGTATATAAACTTGTATAAAGTTTAACAACATTAAATTATAAGTTAATGTGATAATATAATTTATTAATAACACATATTATTGATAATATTGCGCCTATCACCACGAATAATATGATAAGGCTATCTCAAAGTGATTAGTAGATACCTGTCCTTTATTGAATATTTTTTATTTTGGTATTTTTATTGTATTATAAGTTAATTATATAATGTTGGAAGAATGCGTAACTACTCGTATATTGATAACACAACAATTCTGAATATAATCGATTATTATACAGATTTTGATGATGTCTGTTTTTTGTCTATTAAAATACCAATATTGTTTAGTACTTTACTAGTAATTTCCCTAAATATGTACTATTAATAAGAACCCTTATGTTCCTAATATAGGGATCTACGGAACCGCTGATGAAAAAATATTTTTATGTACATAAATACGTACGTAAATAATCTTAAAATTTATCAGTTTGGAACCCCGTATTATCCATGTTTAGACTGCTATCCCAAACGGTGGTAGCAGCCTGTTAGCTGCCTCAATGGCATCTTGCGTTGCAGCATTAAAGTGAATACAGGAGAGTTACGGCGTCTGTTCCAGATGAATGCATCGAAGCTCAGAAAACACCTTTTGCAGATTCCCTCTCATTTGCTTTGCTTTTTGGTAGAGTGCTCCTTCAGCGATCGCATTCACAAGGAATTAACTACGGACGTAGCAGTTCAAAATATCGTCAAACTACGATCGTCACATTTTCGGACCATATATAGTATTGTACTGTATTTCGGGACTCCGTACTATATATGTAATTAAACGACGCAACCATACTCCCTAGCGAGTTTCAGCTCATTTAATTTGTTTTGACGAGTACTCTGTTTATAGATGGTTACCAGGGTCTGATCTGATGATGGAGCTGGAAGGTGGCCATAGGAACTTTGCAATGAAACGACACAACCTCACCGAGTTTGGGCTTGATTGAATCGTCTTGACGAGTAGTTTGTCTTTCAATGATAACCAGGGTCTGCTAATGGAACTGGAAGGTGGTCATAGAAACTCTGTAATGAAACGACGAAACCCCATCGAGTTTCGGCTCCTTTGAATCATCTTGACGAGTAGTTTGTTTTTAAATAATAACCAGGGTCTGATAATGGAACTAGAAGGTAGTGATAGGAACTTCGCAATGAAACGACGCAACCCCATCGTATTTCGGTTCGTTTGATTCATCTTGACGAGTACTTTGTTTTTAGATGATTACCAGGGCCTGATTACACATGGCGCGCATTATTCATTAACTCGGCGCATCGTTTTATTATAACTTCTTACGTGCGTACTTACACACACACTTTTTTCGTAAACCTCCCTTGACCAATTAATGTTAAATATATAATAAAAAGTTTCACTTCGTACGTGTGTACATTAATACAAACAAACACAATTTTTTTAAATGTCAAATAGTCAGCCCTAATCTATAGATATGTGTTACACCAAAAAATATATACATATCAAAACAAGTACGACTCATTAAAATGTATTAGATAGCATGAAGTATATAAATACAAGAGCAGTACAATTATTAAATTCATTTAATTACTTTAAGCAGAAATATGAGTTTCGCAAAAAAAAAAGCGACTGTATAGATATCAAAACAAAGTGTAATTTGTCAAAATATATCAGATAAAAAGTAAGATATAAATACGTTACGATAACAGTTCCATATTTAATAAGCAAAAGACATAACAAATTACATTCATTCAATTAATTTCAACAGAAGGATGAGCTTCGCAAACAAAGTTGTGATAATAACTGGTGCTAGTTCCGGTATAGGAGCTGCGACTGCTATTTCGTTTGCTAAGGAGGGCGCCAATGTCGTTATCGTCGGAAGAAAATAACAGAAATTACAGAAGGTTAAAGAAGAATGATCTAAAGCAGGAAACGTACCCTTAGTGGTAAGAGCAGATGTATCTAATGATGAAGATGCAAAGAGAATTATTGAAGAAACCATTGGAAAGTATGGCAAACTAGACATTCTCGTCAACAACGCAGGGATAGTCGGATTTTATGGAATTTTAAGTGACAACATCATGTCAGTGTTTGATTCGATTATGAAGACTAATCTACGAGCTGCGGTATACATGACTCACTTAGCTGCTCCTTATTTAATTAAAAGTAAGGGTAATATCATCAATATATCAAGCGCAGCAGGGAAAATTACATTTAAGGAATTTCCAATTTTGTGTTATTCTATTTTGAAGGCAGCTTTGGATCATTTTACACGTAGCAGTAGATCTGGCTCAGTATGGTGTGAGAGTAAATACAATTAGTCCTGGACCTGTCAAAAATGATATTTTAAGCAACGTTAGTATAGAAACACACACGCCGGAGAATAAAGTTGAAGGTATATCAACTCCATTGGGCAGAATATCCGAGTCTGAAGAAATTGCGGATCTCATTTTGTTCGTAGCGAGCGACAAAGCCAAAGCAATAACTGGGTCTGATTATGTAACCGATAACGGTTCTATGCTAATGTCAATAAATGAAATCGCTAAAGTAATGCAATAAAATCCCATTTAATGGATTTTTTATTTATTTTAAAGATGCCTGTCGAAAATGTAGGTAAAAGAAAAGAGCAACATTTTATAACAAAAATTAAAAATCAAAGAAAGGTAGACCTTTTCTATTTTATCATATAAACAAATAGTTTATATTAAGATGTGCTGGAGTCGCCTAGACATTATTCTATATCTTATTATAATGGTTAATACAAATAGAAACTGCAGGAAAACCAAATTTCTTAATTATGATTTTTGTGTAATATATAGTTTAAAATAATAAGGATTTATATTTATATATGTAGTATAATTAATTTTAAAACAATAATGAGCATTAATAACTAAATTATGGGGTAGTTCATTGTATTAGTAAATATATTTGTTTCTGTACTATGTGTATGTCGTTGTGATCTTACTCGACCCCTCTTACCAGTACCTCGGAGAGAACATTTAAACGTCGGTCCCGGTTGTTATCAAAGACATCTGATGATGCTTGTTACTCATGGTAGGGAAATTATTCAGCAATCCGCAAGTGGAGCAACTTGGTGGATAAAGCTCCAACTCCTTATTTGATTTTATTAGTCACTAGCTGTACCCGCTACTTCGCTAGGTACATACGCCACATTAAATACAGCCGTATGTTCAAAGGTTTCTGTACATTTCGAGTTTTAACTTATTTTGGATCTAATAATAAGGGTTATCATGTCTTTCATTTCTAAACTAACAAACCTTGTAATATTTACGGGACCATCTTTTGGCTTCAATATCAATTAAAGTATTAAAAAAAAAAAGAATGAAAACTAAAATATACAGAATTTAACCTGTTTCAGTTTTTTTTTATAAGTATAGATTTTGTAAGAATTAATCGAACTTGTATTAAATTTTAAGCTATTGATATTATATAATTTAATAAGCAGCTAACATTATAGATAATATTTTGTCTATCGGAATATACTATCTGATAAAGCAACCTATTAATCAGTAAAAATGAGATTTAATTGGAAGTCTAATAAAACTGGTTGGCGTTGACATAGCAACGCTTTATTTATAAAAAAAATAATAATAAAGCGTTTTTTCTTATATAAAGAAGGAAAGACAATAAAATACCACATAATAATATGTAACATTTGATTTATTAAATTACGCTGCATTATTTCAACAATAAACCATTATCTGACACATAATCTGAACCAGTTATTGCTTTAGCTTTGTCACTTGCTAAGAAGAGAATGAGATCTGCAATTTCTTCTGGCTCAGATATTCTACCCAGTGGAACAATCTTTTTCAAGTCCTCCATTGACGCAACTATTGAGCCAACAGCATTATCTGGAAAATCAGTTCTGACAGGTCCAGGGCTAATGGAATTAACTCTCACACCATGTGAAGCAAGCTCTGCTGCTACTAAACGTGTGAAATGATCCAAGGCCGCCTTTGAAACAGCATACGATAAAGCTGGAGATATTATTATAGTCGTTTTTGCAGCAACGCTTGATATGTTGATGATATTTCCTTTAGTTTTTATCAAGTAAGGAGCAGCTAAATTAGTTATATGTACTACAGCTCTTAGATTAGTGTTCATGATCGTATCGTACACTGACAACACATTATCACTGAGAATACTAGACATACCAGCTATTCCTGCATTATTGACGAGGACGTCTAGTTTGTTAAATTTATCTATAGTTTCTTTAATTATCTTCTTAGCATCTTCTTCGTTGGATATATCCGCTTTTACGACTAGAACTCCATTTCCAGATTTAGCACATTCTTCTTTAACCTTCTGTAATTTATGTTCTTTTCTTCCGACGATAACAACATTGGCGCCCTCCTTAGCAAACGAAATGGCAGCAGCAGCCCCTATACCGGAACTAGAACCAGTTATAAGCACAACTTTGTTTGCGAAACTCATATCTCTGCTTAAAGTAATAAAATGAAGTTAATTGTACTGCTCTTTGTATTTATATACTTTTTGCTATCTAATTATGTTTTGATTATGTATCCATGTATAAATAAGTTAGTGCGACACTTATAACAATGAGGCTGACTCGTTGAATTAAAAATAATTCAACAAGTTAACCATTAATGGCAATATTATTATATTTTTAACTAGTAGTGCCCGCGGCGTCGCCCACACATAAGATTTTTTTTTAAACTTTTGTATCAAACTGTTGGCCAGTTTGTCGGCAGTAACTTTACCACGTCATTATGTGATTGCGAGTACTAACTTTTCGCGATCCAGAAAGCGCCATCAGAGCTATCTATTATGACAGTGTCGTACTTTTGTAAAAATAAATATAAATTTAACGTATTGACGACTTTTTTCGTCTTCTTTTATTTACTGAGTTTTATTATAGATAGAGACATGAAATTTGTAATTTGATTGTATGTAGTGGTAACGATTAACAATTGATAAAATTATTTCGAACTCTGACTCGCGGAAATAATTTAACGTGTCAGATATACTTGCAATATTAGGTATTTCGTGTTTTAATTATGATAAATACATACGAAATCGCGTTTTATCGAACTGGTCACTTTGTTGTCGAATATCTATTGTTCGCTTAGGAATTCAAAAAGTGAAATTATATTTAGTGATTCGTTTGTTTTTGCGGCATTTGATTTTTGAATATAATAATCCGTAAACGATCACAACGTTTTTCGCGAAACTCATCTTACCGTTTGCTCCACGAAAGTGGACTGCAAATAATTGTAGTCTTCGTTTTTAGTCACACAAATAATTTTTGTAACAAGATTAGCCTCGTTCATTTTTTACACACAATTATAATTATTAATCCTGCCTTTTGTTGCCAGGGTCTGCTTTCCGATTAAAACTCCTTCACTTTACACAATCTTATGCATTATTCAGAGTTAGGCCATTGACTTTCATGTTCTGCTTCACGATGTCCAGCCATCGCTTTCTTAGACGCCCTAGAGGTCTCATTTTAGGGACACACATATCAAAGCATTTTTTTTCGATGTGATCCTTAAACCGGCGCGCGACATGGCCATACCACTCAGGCGCCGCTCTTGGAGCTTATCTGCTATGTCACCGACCCCGAGACTGCCTCGGATGAAGGTGTGTGTGAGTGTGTGTGTGTGTATATGCGGTCAACCCGCGTTATGCCGCACATTAACCTCAGCATCTTTATCTCTGCGACGTGAAAGTTCATGAGTGTATCGAGATAGTGATGGCGAGATTGTGTTGCTTCAAGGTCATGTCAATGTCAACTCTAATTTCACTCATACGAAAGCAAGTTTAAAGCTATGACTAGAAACGCTGGGTTTTATTAATTTGTGAAATAAAACATCGTTAGTAAAACTATTATGTATCGGGAGAAATAATATAATACATACGTTAGCGGTTAGTGTACTGTGTGACAGCGTGACGATTTCATATACCAAGTGCTAAAATTTCGATCTTTATAATTCTTTATCTACTCCCATGCTTTAAATCTTCTATGAAATATTCCGAAAAAGTTAGCTTACTGCCAATATTAAAACACTCAATGTCCTAATAACCATAATTTTACCCAAACGGATGATATAATGTTGTACTGAATTTCATAATAACACGCCATTGTTTTTTTTGTTTTCGATCCCTTCTGTGCAAAGGATTTACTCAACAGTCAGCCACATTCTTAGTGCTCGATGCGTGGTATCTGTATGAATTTCAAAAAAAGAACATTGTCATTCACGCGTTTCACTACCAGAATGCTACGTGCCGTAAAAAAAAAGTAGGTTACCTATTCGAATCCCCGCCATTTTGCTCCGATATTTTTATTATTTTGTTTACAAAATATTATGAGTGTAGATAAAGTCTTGTATGTAACTGTTGATAATTAGGTATTAAATCACTCATGTGATACTAATCACATTTGTGTTTTAATGCCCCTTATTATACAACAGTTGTATAAATAACTACGAGTATTATGATTTTATTCAAAGTCAAAATATTTTATTCAACATAAAATTGTTACAATTTCTTACCGAAAGTCATGAGTCTACCACCAGTTCGGAAAGAAGAAGCCTCTGACCTGAGAAGAATTGGCGGAAGAAACTCAGCGGGACTAATAATATTATTATTTTTTTATCTTAATGTTTTTTTTCCAAAGTAAATTGAAATTAACAATAATTCTATAAGTTGGAATAGCCTGGCGGCGATCGCATCATTCTCAAGGCGTACTGTCTTCTAGAAAATCGTTAATCGAATCCTTTAGTACACAAACTTATTATTTTTACCCGACTACGACAGAAGGAGGGTTATGTTTTTCGAGTGTATGTATGTATATATGTATGTATGTATGTATGTCCATTTCTTTGGCACGCCCTACAGCCCAAACGGCTAGACGGTTTTTGACACATGAGGTGTCGTTGGATTTGTCTAAATTGTAGTAGTGACATAGGCTATATAAATTTTCAAAATGGCGCTCGCAAATGGCGGAATGAGGGGGGGGAGTTGAATTTTTTTTCTTACTGTAGCAATATGGGTATCAAATGAAAGCTAGTAAATTGTTTTATTCTTTTTAGTTTATAATAAGAGTATTTTACGCAGTCGGGTTTTTTGATTTTTTTAATTAAGCATACTTGTTAATATTAAATAAAATAAATACTTGACATTTTTGGTGCATAATACTGTTGTACAACAAATTATTAATTACAATTTAAAATGGTTTATATAAATTTTTAATAAGGGTTTGGTTATCGCGTTGAAACACAGAAAAGCAAACTTCTAGGTACTTCACATTAACAAAGATTAGAATGTAATCAACTGATCAGTGTCAACGATTAAGATATAATACTATGACAATATAAACGATAAAAATAACTTGAAAAATTAAACATAAATGATTTATTTGTGTTTAATTTTTACTTGATGAAAAATAATATTTACGAAAAAAAAAAATGTGATCGTTACGGGTGTTAGTTCTGGAGATGGTTTTGGAGCTGTAGCACCTGCTAGCAGTAGACTTTTAACTAAAGCTTGTCATACTTAAGATGTACGTACAACCGAATCTGACGACTGAGTTCTCTATAATCGATACTGAACACAAAAGTGTATTTTATTTTTTAATATTTGTCTATTTATCTGTCTGTATATTGGCCGTGCATCACGCCAAAACTACTGAATAAATTTTAACGAAACAGCACGTATCAAAGTTTATACTACAAGCTGACTGTAGGACGCTGGATACTATTTATCTTGAAGTTCAAGGCTGTTGTCTCAGGAGAGGGTTGAAGGTCAAAATGTGTATTCAGTTATAAGTCTTTAACGTAGTCTGATTTTATTCTAGTTTTTTTTTTTTTTTTTTGTATCATAACAGATATTTTACACATACATAATCCTGTAAACATTTCAAGGGTTTTTTTTTGTTTAACCGTGCAGATATTACAGACACTATAATGTGAAAATAATACTCAGGTATCAGTTTTACGTAACTTGAAAACCGGAATGTACAGGACCTTTGAACGTACGACTCATCATAAGCTATAATTCCACTTTATATGATAATAATTAATGTTTAATGATGTTACGGGTTGACGACCGTTCTGGTATAGTGGTGCGAGTAGTCGCCTCAACGCCGGCGGTCGCCGGTTCCATTCCCGCTCTGGGCCGATACTTGTATTTGTACTTGTAAAAATACTCGTTTCCAGTCTGGGTGTATGTCCTTGTGGGCTATCCCCACAGTGGCTCGGAAAGCACGTAAAGACGTCGGTCCCGGTTGCTGTCATAAGCACTTGGTAGCGATCGTTACTACTCGTAATAATAGGGAAAATTATCTGCCAGCCCGCAGTGGAGCAGCGTGGTGGGTTAAGCTTCAATCCTTCTACATGGAGAAGAGACCTTTGCCCAGCAGTGGGTCGTTTACAGGCTGATACGGTTCAGTTCAATTCAGATGATACGGGTACAGCTAATCATTGATATATAAAACATTTTGATATTTACATATTGTCTATTTGTGACATATGGACTTCGCCAACGAGCATCAACGCGATCACAGACTTCTAAGCCGTGGTTCATACTTATGGATGGCTGATATACTAGATAGAGAAAGATGATGTATATAATGAAGAATATCATAATTAAAATAAACTGCATATCTAATTCATGTCATTTATTCAACAGATCGTTAGCGACTACATAAGTGAAATTATGTATTTATATAATACCAAAGACAAGAACAACAAGAATCAAGAATCAAGACGAGAAAATGACTGAGTTCGTTTGTGTAATTGATAACGGTTATCTATTGAAACAAAAAAATTATATAATGTTTAAAAAAAAAAAAAACAATTTACATGTATTTTTATTTTATTATCTTTTTAAAGGTTACGATAACGTAGATTATTTTGGGTTATAGCTTCGTACAACGCGTCGGACAATATGGAACAAAGAAGACAAGTAAGAGACAAAAGTAAACAGTGAAGCATTGACTATTTACAAGTACATTTAAAAATTACTTTTGCAATAATATTCTGATCAATTATTTATCGTAGCATTTATTATATTTAAAATTAATGAGATTCAAGTGTGTTATTGTTCGTTATCATTTCTATCTTAAGCAATTTCTATCTTTAAAAAAAATTTGAAATAGAATATTTCTATTTCAAAAATTTATCGTGTGAATGTACCGCATTTTTGTCATTTAGGCGTTATACCTATATATATATATATATATATATATATATATATATATATATATATGTTTTTTATAAACAGGTTTTCAATACATATCGAAAAGTAAAGTGATATTTTACAAATGCAGAAACGTATGATTTAAAATAAAGCGAGTGATAACAGAAAACGAAGTCAAATCGTGTATCAGAATAAAATATCTGCTTGCAAATTGACTTCAGCGGGGCCGACTTTACGACTTCTGTCGGTAACAACATATTTTTCCAGCCCCAACGTAGATGTAAAAAATCGTGGAAACGTCTTTAAAACAATTTTGTGTAAACACAAAAAGCGTCCTCTTTGTTTATTTTCAATGGTAGAAATAATTTTGCTTGTACATTTTAGGACATATTTGCTTGTAAGTTTAAAAGTTCTGGGATATTTAGATCTCTAATCCCTATCAGCCTAAGCTTTATATTTTTCCTAACAAAACTTACTTAAGATAAAATATATTTAAATCAGTTTTTACATAACTCTTCTAAATCTTATAAAAATACAAGAAAAATAAGAGCCTCTCCTTGGTTATAATAATTATAAATACAATAAACAGAAAAGTAAAATGGATAAGTTCGTTATAAATATTGGCAATTTATCATTCTTATTATCTATTGAAATAATGCCTTACGTTGATTTGATTGCGATAAATTCCTATCCAGTAGACGTATATCAATGTATAGCCCAATTAATAATTAATTACATCCCGATGTGGGAAGCCCCAGTTTTTCTGTCTAAATCGACAATCCTGTAAAGGTGATCAATATTGTATTCTACTTCGAGGGTTTTCGCTTTCGTTGGTACTAAAAATGTCACATGAGATATAAAAGGGTACCCAATAATTTTGAAGAGATACTTGTGACGAGTGCTTAAGCTAAGTTTTGGATGTCTAAGCATTAATGAAAACTGATAATAATCTTACTGATGTAAGATATCTCAATAATTAAAGTAGCAGTAATTAGAATAAAAGGCTGGGAAGGTTTTTTTGCAGTTAATAAAAGTAAAGCAAAATGTTAATTATCTAAACAAAATTCTTAATAGAAATTAACTAAATTAGCAATACCATAAAAATCATTAATCCTTATACGTCAACTAGTTTGAAGCGAGCTACTAAATCTCGTTCGCGCGAAGTGAGAGCTTAAAACTAATACATTTGGGTGGGGGTTTGAAGGGGGTTTCGTGGGGGGAAGAGGTGGCGGTGTTAATTATTCACATTTTAATTTACGGAGCGGCCCCGGCTGGCCAGCGGAGCTCGGAAAAATGTCTTGCAAATCGACGGACACCTATGAAAGAAAGGTTGTAATTTGTTGCTTGTTTTTCTGAAATACTTTTCGCTCTGTAGAGTTGTGATAGACTATGTAGGTAATGTATTTTTATAATAATATAAAATATATTTTTGTTTATTTACAATACATTACTTTATGTTTTAAGGATTTTACATTTGATTGTATTTATAAGCCGTTATCCAATCAGAAATAACCATCCTCATAATGCTACAAGTGTTAAGAGTTTTTTGACGCACCAACTAGATCGCTTATTGAAAAGTGAAGAATTTATTACATGACAGTAAATACAATTTTTTTGTTTGTCACAAAACTTAACTGAAAAAGGAGTCGCAAAATAAAAGAAAAAAATCTGGGATTCCGTTATATTTTTTAGTAATGAATCTGAAAACCATTTCGATCTTCTTAATATCCTAATGAAACAAGAAAAGAAAAAAAACATACCGATTATTCTCTAAACAATACCTTTGCAATAAACAAAATAACCATTTGAACTGCAACCCCAAGTATCACACTGTTTTAATATTATCCAAAACGACACACAAAACGTAACATGCTCCGTCCCGCTCACATGGCACCGATGATCGGGAGACAAAAAATGAGATACTTTTCGATTCCGATGAGACAAACGATCAGAATACGGACGCACGATTACCATCTAAATAATTCAAGCGCCCAACCCGTACTTCTATTTTTCTGCAGTAAAATTGTGCATATACTATTTAAAATATATACTTTATACCGTTATTATAAAGTCGAGAATCGAGCGACGGATGATTTGGAACATATTCGGGTAAGTTTGTAATTGCGTATGGAGTTTTTACAAGCTCTTACACGAAATGTCGATTCGAATCCGCCCCCTCGGTATGATGAGGTCGCAAAACAATGAATGATCGTAAAACGAGAATGACAAGATGGAGATAAGGGCTAATAACCCGTCGGTGTCAGTCATGGCATCAGGTCAGACGGGTGTGGCGTCTATCAGGATTTGCGATGCAGATGTGTTTGGTAATAGCTTATTCCTGTTTGATACTTTTTGCGTGTTACCGTTCGTTTTGATCCTTGTTTTAAACGCCCATTATTACTCGTCGGTGATTTAAATTCACCTATAAGTTTAATGTCTGATTTTTAAATACATATCCTATTTGTAAATTATTGCACTCGTATATAAATAAACAAACACAAATTTAACAAATTTATAGAAAGCTAACTTTCTTGAAGATATCATACATTTAAAACTGTATTTATCTGATATCTAACTGTACAACATATTAGAAGATATAAAGAGGTTTATGAAGACTTGGTCAAATAAGTCTAAATGAGACATAAGTAAATTTGAAAAGTATTTGGTTTTCAACCGTGTTAACAAACTCGACTTATTAAAACGAAAACATATGACATTAATATCAATAATATGAAAACGAGGACGGTTCGTAAACCCAGTATATATTTATTTAAAATATATTACGAAACTATATATATAAATAAGCAGATATATAAATTTAAATTATATATACCTTATACAATATAGATGAAGTTCCCGAATTTGTTAGGGGTTCGAACTAAATAATTCCAATCAATCGTCTAGGAGCCGAGGTGCAATCAACATCTTAATTTTCACCTTAATAGAACAGGGGGATCGATGAGGGCCAGAGGGTAACTTGGGAACTTGTAACTGCTATTTTTGTTTTTATTTCAATTCACTCACAAGTTTACTATAATCAGTCTGTCATATTGTATGTTTTTCTTTTAAGTTTTATCTAAATGACTAATTAATTAGTTATCTTATTAATGAATGAAGATCTTAATTTTCTAATCGTTCTTTTATATTAATATATTATATTCGTTTGCTCTAAACGCTTAGCTTGTCTTTTAACGAATCACTATTATTTTGTTATTACTTATGTTTTCTGGAATGTCTTTGTTATCGTACTCAAGAAATCTAACTAAACGGTTTCACTTACAAATATTTCATTATTATTATTTCAGTATTGAAAATCTTAAGAATAACATATAAAAGATTTGTGTATAAATTTTAAACGGAGCACAAATTTTCCGTATATTTTGAGATCGAGTAAAAAGCACCAAAGTTATGTACGGGCGGGTTCGTTAAAGGGCCAGTAGAGGGTGAACCTTATCCAATATTTATTAACTTATTTCAAAGAAAATCGTATAATTAACACCATCGCATCCCCTCGCCACCACCCCTAGCTTTGAATCCATGTGATAGAATAACGACGTAGAAACGGTACGTTCTTTTGCGAGATGAAAATGCAGTAAAACATAGCATTATATATATATATATATATATATATATATATATATATATATATTTACTAAACATAATTTATGAGAAAATATATTATTCATTTGGTTTGAGAGAGTTATTGTTACAAAACTAATATTAAAGCATTTATATATTGAGATACATATTTCTGTTTACAAGAAAAACATTTATTAGACTTATATTTAAAAAAACAAATAAAAAAAATTATAATTAAACACATAAATTATAATTAACGAATCATTTTATAATATAAACATATAAATAATTAATATATAGCTATAACTGTACATTACGACTACTTCACAGCATTTATAGGAATCAAATCTTTTTAGCTTTATCTAAATCAGTCACCAAAAACTGTTGAGCAATTATTAATATACTTACGTGACCGGCAGAGAATAGTTTGGACCTTATTCCTGCCGAGGTGTCGTAAAAGGCGACTAAGGCCAAAGTGGTGCGAACAACTGTACACCAAGCAGGATGATGATGGACAGCAGCGTCCCATATCCTGCCACAATACACTGCGCTCGCCAACCCGCCTGCCAAGTGTGGCGAGATATGATGGGGGAGACCTACGTTCAGCAGTGGACATCCAATAGGTAATGTGATGGCGGTAGAGGTAGGGGGGGTTACATTCTTACGTATTATTTATTATTAGATAACAATTAAAAAAACAAATCAGTTATTGTCAAATTTTGATATTAAAAATGTTAATGTTGTTAAGTATGACTTCTAGGAAAACGCGCCGGCTAGTGCCCGGATAATTAGGAACGAATTTTCATTTTATTATAAATTATATCCCTATGAAAAGTAATAATATTTTTGTTTTCATTATTTTTTAGGTGTCGTTAGTTTAAATATATTTATGTTAGTTGACTTTTATAAAAACGGCTAAAAGGAAAACTTAGACCGAGTAAATTCGTAGGTAAAGTTTTTTTTGAATGTTTAAGTTAGGATCACCTTAAATGCTT
The DNA here is from genome assembly GCA_036937285.1 of Euphydryas editha. Lineage (NCBI taxonomy): Eukaryota > Metazoa > Arthropoda > Insecta > Lepidoptera > Nymphalidae > Euphydryas > Euphydryas editha. The sequence continues at coordinate 16,292,776 of JAUPFZ010000019.1, forward strand.
TAAAATATTGCTTAGGCATATTTTAAAATATAGCTTTAAGTTTTCACAAAAAAAAAAAAAAAACGGTTCATATGTAATTTATTTTTTAACTCATACCCACGGTCGTTTAATTCCAAGGTTCCACTATTTAATGCTTTTGTATTAGGTAACAGCCGACTAATGTAAATACTTATAATATATGTAATTTTTTAAAGCAAATGTTATACATACTTATATAAATAATACATCCAGATTCAAGACGGAAATATAATCTGTAACCCGGAGTTGAAAGCAGGGTCACTGCCAACTGCGCCGATAGGCCAGTCAATTATTTCTTCTAAAGACAGAATTATCTTACTGATAGTGAAAACCGCTCCTATGGTAGGAATACAGGACTTTTCATTATTTTCATATCTGGAAAATATAATTTTTCCCAATTTTTTTTTTAAAACTAAATTTGATGACATACCAAATCCTATGCATAAGACAGGAGAAAAGTAATATTACAATATTGTTTCTGAGATCACGTCTTCACGTTATCAAAACTTTGAAGGATCTGATCAAAACCATCAATCGAATATAGTAAAACTGACACTATACTTCATTATGTTGCGTGTTAGTAACCAGTAACCACTAAGTGGTCTGAAAACCCTGGACGTTTTTACAAATCAATTCTTGAATTATAGACTTAATAACTGACCGATCCGTGCCAATTTTAAATCGATCAGCCAATATCCATGATCTTATTCATATATTGAAATCTTGGACGAATTTTGAACACCAGTGTATTAATTAGTTGAGAGATCTAAAATTTACAGACCTTAAAAGTTTTTAGTCATCGATGTATAATTATGTTTGTAGTGAATAGTGTTGAACTTTATTGGCATCGACGACTCGAATAGTGCTTTTTATTTATTTATTTTATTTATTTATTTCAACAAACTTATGCTATTTTTAAAGGATAACCTAATGCAACAGCACACTAACCCTAAACTTAATTTCTTTCATATATATATATTTACTCATTATATTCGAGAATAGTCTTAATTATTAATTTTAAACTCTATAATCTAAATGATAATATATACAAAGTACATATAAAATATATACAAAGTAAAGTTGTAATGTTACCTCAACAAACAATAAATATTAATCGCAGCGAACATATCTCGATGATCGGTCGGGAGCTCTATTTTTGATTCACTCGTATGAAATTGTATCGTCGAATGCGACTTATGTCACACTCGTCTTATGTCGCATGATCTCGTTTTTACGTATTTTTGAATCGTTCGCCTTAAATATTGCCACTACAATTTGAAGTATTGTATTTTATCCATTCCACGCAGAAATTAAAAAAAATATATCGATACCGATCGCCATACGCGACGAGTGGTATGGATCATTCGTTGCAGTCGAGCGATTCAAAAATACGGAATTTCAGATGGCGAACGAAAATCAGTAGAAATCGAGCGCTCGACGCGATACGAGTGAATCAAAAATAGAGCCCCTGGTCTATTGGTGCGAGTAGTTGCCTCAACGCCGTCGGTCGCGGTATGATTCGACGATTCCCGCTCGGAGCAGATATTTGTATTTGTACAAATATTTATTTCCGGTCTGGGTGGACATACCTTGTGGGTCTCCCCAACGTGGAGAGCACGTAATGCCGGCGGTCCCAGTTGTTATCATAGAGATCTGATAACGATTGTTACACGTAGTAGAGAAATTATCTGCCAACCCGTAGTGGAGCAGCGTGGTGGGTTAAGTAAAAACCCTTCTCCTATATGGAGGAGAGGTCTTTGCCCCAGCAGTGGGACGTTTACAGGCTGATTCAGTTCAGTTCAGAATAATATCTTAGATTACTTATAAATTAGGTATATTATGTTGTACTATAAACTGTTGTACTTTGCGTAAAAATAATTATTTTTACGCAAAGTACAACTTTATTTTACACAATGTTATTGTCATTTTGAATATCTACTCTTCTCTAATACTGTAATTCAAGATAATTACAATAACTTTTCATATAGAGATTTCGATGAAACGAAGGCTAAATGTTGCCCTTTGTATTTTTTGTTTAAAGACATTAATTTTTTGGCATTAAACACTTTGAATAATAGATATACGAACGTATTAATATTGTTCAAACGTTATTGAGGTAATTATCAAGCAATATAGAGAATAAGCGGAAACACTACAAGTAAATGATGTTTATTTTTATAAAGAAAATATCTCATTGTACAAAATAACACCTGTCACGTCTACATATCAACAAATCTTTGGCTCAATTAGTATTCACAGTAGCTCCTTATATGATCCAAAGTTAATGAGAGCATGTGTCGACGCCGTATTTTTGAAGCTCAGGGCCTTTGAAATACCAGGGGGCATCACGAAAATATGTTAATAACACCTTCGAAGCGACTATATGATGATAATTGATTTCATCTTGAATACATACTACTATGTACTTTAAATTTCACCTTATGCCTACCGACAAGTATGACTGCATATTTCGTGGTAAATTCTTCAGAGATACATCTGCCAATATGCAGCGAAGTGACGAGGCGGATTAGACACTAACCATTCTCCCTAAGAGTATTCTTTTGTTAGACAATTGAACTTATGGGGAATCCGTTATAACATCGTTCATATGGTACGTCACATTTTATTTAATACAGACTTATTATTACAAAAATATTTGTAGGTTATTTATTTCGAATCTTTTTTAGTCCATGATAATTATCCTGAATATGTAACAAAAATGAAATTATAGAATAACATATAAACATAAAAAACAATATTTGGTATTTCTAAACAGCGGAACATAAAGAGTACCTACTCTTAAGATACTCTTCATTGATATTCATAAAAAAATTAATTTACAAATACTTTACTGATATGTTAGTGAAAACCTTTTCATCGCGTTTATCAAATAACTGTAGAGTTACGTTGAATAATTCGTTTTACCTTAAAAGTTTTAATAGAAATAGTGAATATTCTAACAAAACTAGAATCCGCATCATACATATTCATCGAGCGCTGCACTGTTTCCGAATTGAGAGTAGAATTAAACGGAATAATGAGGACTTCGATAAAATTGTTAGAGTGCTTTTGTGATAAAATTTAAACCCATAAAACTTCGATAGTAATGCAACTATATTTAAAATAATAATAACAAACTTGTAACTATCGAGACTAAAATATTTATATATCAAAAATAATTTAAAGTAAAATAAATAAGAAAAGAAATATTTTTTGATAAATATATCGTAAATTTAAAATTAAAAAAATAATACCGTGAATTATTTTATTGGCTTTTTCATGTTCTATCAGTAATACGAGAACTACATAGTCAGTCGTTTATAATTTATGAGACTCCACGTCGGTCGGTTAATTAGGTCCCTTCATAATGTACAAACGGTTTCGGAATCCCTCACCGAACCAGTTATAAATATGTGCCGGCACACACAGATCTCGGCAATTTTCAGTTTTCGGCACTCCGGTTAATAATTCAGTAGTCAGGCGCCTCCATGAGCAAAAATGAAATCTCTAATGTGAATGGAACTTAGTGGTACCGGCCCTCGCCAGCCAAAATAATTAAAGCGTGCCATTAAAAATTCTCCCAGTGAGCTCTGGTCGGCCGGATATGTGATAATATTAATATGGTCCGGGCTTTCGTTTAGCGGAGGTTCTCAGTTTCTGGAATCTACTAATTACAATTGCCCGATGAGAACGTTGGGTGCCTTAATGGCGCTGTTACTTAATATAAGAATAACCTCAAAATTTTAATTGAAACGGATATCATCTATAATATTCATTTTAATGGTTTTTTTATTAAAATTTTACATAGAATTAAAAAATCAGTTTTAAATTATATTCACGTGTGTAAAAAAATTATAATCAGAGTGTACTTATAAGATTTTAATAAAATTCTATCTTATATTACTAGTGAAGCGCCGCCCGCTGTCCGAAAGCGCTGAATACAAAAGGTAATATGATTAGAAACGAATTACACACGGAGAGCGTGCCGCGATAAGTCCGGCTCGGCGGCTAACTAACCGCTGCCCCACGTCGGGCGCCACTCTGCCTTTGTTCACCCACTTTCTTTGTATTTTGTTTCATTTCATGCAAAATTTAATTTCGTTTTCAAGACTCGCGTGGAATGATATTACGCGCACCGGCCGCGACCGCCGCTTGTAATTTCATTGCTACTCCTCAAGTGTATGTGGACATCGGGGCCTTTTTCATCACATTCCCTTTCGGTGGGTGAGCGGGTGTTTTTCGTTTACGTACGTTTGTTCGGTATTAAACCGCTGGATTGCGGGATCGTTAATTGCTCAACGAAACCACCTGTGAAATTTCATTGGTGAAGTTTTAATTTTAAACTTACATTATTTTATTCGCTGTTTATGCCGCAATTAAATGCATGACCCTTCGTTGTTAATACAGGGGTATGGAAATGAGAAATTATAGCGATTTCTCTACACTGAAATATAGTAAAGTTTATGTGGCATTTTGATTTATCTACGATTATAATGTTACAAGTGATAACCGATAGATTTATCATCATCGAGACTAAATTCTTTTGAATGTATCCACTCAATAAAGTGCAGTTTTTGGAAATTATTCGAAGAGACAATAATTAATCAAATAGACTTTGTATGGCAGTGGAAGTCCGTTATTTTTAATATTTAAAGTATGGAAGTTTATTTTTGTTTTTTATATTAGATTTTACTTATTTGCAGTTATTTCTGAAGTTAATTGAAGTTAAAAAAAGCCTTATTATTTGGACATTTGTTTAAGAAACAGCTAGTGTGCGTTTCAACTAATTTTTAACTCTTGAGTGAGTGAAAAAAAAGAGAGATTTTTCTTATAACTTTAGGATATTTAAAATTGTTGTATGATTTAATTCTGGTGAGCTAAGCCACGGGAAACAGTTTGACTTTAATGAAACCTGAGCCGATCAAAATCAGTAATTCGAATCAGCCTGTAAGCGTCCTACTGCTGGGCAAAGGTCTTTTCTCCGTATAGAAGGGTTGAAGCTTTATTTACCACACTGCTCCACTGCAGGTTGGTGGATAACTTCCGTCATGAGTAACGATCGCTATCGATCGAAAATCGACAAGGACATACATCCAGACCAGAAACAAACATTTATACAAATACAAATATCTGCCGTATCGAACCTGCGATCGATGGCGTTAAGGCGACTACTCACTACACTGCACCAGAACAGTTGTAATCCGTTACGTTAAATTTTATAAACTAAAGTGAAGTTTTATAAACTTAATATTATACGTCATTTAAATATAACAAATTAATTTTATTATAAAACATTATAGTAATATAACATTAGCTAAGAATACCTTAAGTTTACTGGAAATATTTTTCATAACGAATCAGATAACGACAGCGTATATAAGTAAGCAGACACGATTTAATACAGAAGAAACACCGGTGATAGAATTCAAGAAATCAAGAGCCGAAGATCGAATAAGGAGCCCCTTTTTACAAGCGTCTCAAAGTCCCTCCTTAAGCTTTATAAGAATCGGCAACCCCAATTTGCCATCGATACTGGTAATACAGTCCAGTAGCTCAAGGGATTCTCCCCGAGGTAAAGGGATAAAAGGGCGACTTTTTGTGTGATCTACTCATAAATCTCTAGGTCGCGGGGGCGATGGGAAAACTTAAGAATCGTGGGAAAATTTATTTTACATGGGAGTTTCGTAGTCCGATTTTAGTTTCGAATTGTTTTAAATGAATTTTATTTAAATTATGACAGCATATGATTTGTAACTTGAGTTTCTTGTCAGTTCTCCAGGTCATAGGTAAACACGACAACCAGTCAGTTAAGTCTATAATTTTTATATAGGTTAAATTTCAATTTCAATTACATCTGATTGAAATAAGAAAACACAATTTAGTCCCAGTGATACGTTGTAAAAATGCTTAAAAGTTAAAATGTAGTTATGAACAATTATTCACTCCTTATTTTTGTACAATTCAAATGGAAATATAATAAAAATACTCATCTGAATAAGACAATTGAGTCCATTCATTTAGTGGATGTAATTTTCTTAAAATTTTTATGTTACTTTATATCAATATATATCAAATCCAATAAAAAATCATCAACATATGAGGCGACGTATTGCCGTAACTATACACGGATTGAATGTCAGTTCTGTTGGCAGCGTTAATGCGATGGGAGGATCAATTTTAACTTTATATTTAGAATACATTCTAATATAATTTTAAGCTTTTTTTTTCGTAGTAGGTACCTAGTAATACAAAAAATTGAATATACACACTAGTTTTTTTTACCTAGTATATAGTTTAAGTATCTACAATGTACAGTATTCAGTGTTTCAAAATTAATAAACAAATAAATAAAATCATTTAGTTTTTACATACTTAATTATTTACTATTAATTATTTAAAGAGCCCGAGTTAACTTTATTTGTTTTTTATAAACTAGTTCGAAAAATGATTTACTTAGACGATTTAAAGAAAATATATTTATTTATTTATTTCGTAAATAAATCCACAGCTACATTTTCAGTTTATTTACAATTTTTTTTTGCGCACATCTAAGCTATACTTTCCATAATATCAGTATTAAATTTGTAGTCACAAGTATATTACCAACAGTATATTACAAACTATATTTTGATCATTAAGCCATAATCCCTATCTTACGGACAAACCGCCATGTTTACAACGTCCGATGTCCAGTAGTCAAACACTCTGAACAAACTCAGCTACGATGTTTACATATCGGCCACTTAATATTTGTTGTCGTGTCTATGAGATTAACCCATCCCATAAGTGGGGTTTGAGCAAGTTGTTCTATACTAAATAAACAGGTATGTGGTCTTTCATTGTTTGTAATATTAAATTATTTCATTATTCATTGAATCAATAATTATGAAACATTTCTTTGTTATCAGATACGCCAATGAAATTATATTGATCTTTAGACTAAATAGGAAACTTTATCAAGTTTAAATTTGTTTAAATACCATTTCGATTCCGTTACTTTATATTGTAATAGATATATTAAGAAAAAAAAAAAAAAATTGGGCATACAAATATTTCAAATAGTTTGAATGGAACATATGCTACTGTTTCTAAGTATATTTGATATTTCTGTAGAACCCTTTTGTGTAACGAAGGCGTTGCAAACACGTAATCCATCTGCGTTTAAGATGCGGTATCCACAAGTCAATTTGTCTTTATCCGTATGGGGGTGATCTGAAAGGCGTCGGATCGCTTCCCGGGACGGATTAACCGGGAAATTGGTTAAATCAAAATCAAGCGCCTATCAATTTCGATCTGCAGTTAAGTAGGACTAGACCGTTTAAGGTTTTACGATAATAATTAGTCTAAAAACAAAATATATTACATCGCATTGGTATTTTTTTATCATGTTGAAATTTTGAATAATAACAATATTTATATGATATACCTATGTTTTAGTTTGATTTTGAAATTACAGTTAAAAGTAGATTTAATAATGTTAATTTGTTATTACGAGATGAGGAGAGACAGAGATTCAGATAGACGAGTAGAGGTTTGTAGATTTTTTATTACTAATATATTATTTTCATTTCAAACCAAATCAATTATATTCTATATAATTGAAAGCATTCCAAAACCAATTTCAATTATTTAATAGAAGATCAACCATTTAGCTCATCTTACCGAAACTTGACAAACATACCGATGCCCTTTCAAAGTTTCTTACCACGTATTCAATTCCAATATATTCTAATAAGATTAGCGTTGTCACACGGGCGTTAGATAAAATAGTTTGTGGCCTATAATTGGGGTTCAGGTCGCATTGGTCCGTGCGAATCACTACCCCAAAGTAAACACTACTGAGATACCATTAGATAAAGCTTGATTTTGTGTTCCGATGGTTCGTTGTGTGGTCATCACTCGCATGACTAGGCAATATCGACTTGAAAGGTGACGTCGGTATAAGAAAACAGGTTTTGAACTTACAATATAAGGTGTTAAGGTTGAATTTTGGGCGGTCGTGAATGCGGATAGTTTTCTCCGATCGGGTACCGTTTACAAATTGGATCGGTCGTGGGTAAATCAGGGTTAGCCGTAATTGAGTCTTACAGGATCATTCGGTTTACGATGTTGGTGGAGGCGGTCAAAGGATTACCGGAATCTATCTATTGATCTCGAACGAGTGTTTGTTTCGTCATGTTTGCTTCGATATGGCTTTTGGGTTTGAACATAACATTTGTGGTTTATTTCTCGTCTATTCTTAGCATTGCCGTTAGTAAACTCTCGAACTGTTTCGTCATTGTAACAGCCAAGTTATTTTAAAGTTAATAAGGGGAAACTCTATAAATTTTGTATTTTCTTAACAATTTTCTTATGTTTTACATTTTAAGTAAATCTATTCATCGAGAACAAAAGCGACACCTGAAAATATAAAAACAAAAGCCGATTCAGAAGAAAGAGTTAGAGAACAACAGACCGATATTGTAAACAACAAACGAGTCCGGATACAAGAGCCAACAAATACGAAACAAACTTGGACCGTCACAAAGCGTGGGTTCTATTCCCGTGCGAAGCCCACTTGTTTGAATAGGATCGAATACTGTTTGGCGTCCGTCTGCGACAATATGGACGTTTAATTACTTGGGGCCCTTAATCTTTTAAGAAACAAATGCAATAAAAATTCGGAGCGTCAATCTTAAAATTTGAAGCCTTTAAAATAATAAAAAATTGTATTTTATGTATTCTAGTTCTAGTGATAGTTTTGTATTCTTTATTATTTTAATAAGCAAGTTTTATATTAAAGAATAAACAGAGAGTGGTTACATTAGTAATTGTAAATAGATTCAGCTAGGTATATGAATGTCCGCAGTTTTAAAGATTTAGACTATAAATTGTTAAGGAATGTCATTAGTTGGAAGTTAGCTACGATAGCTCAATGGATAGAATGCTAATGGCATCGGTTTAAATCAGGCCCGTACTGTACTGTATCAGCTTGTAAACAACCCACTGCTGAGCGAAGACCTCTTCACCATATAGAAGAAGAGTTGTAGTTCAATCTACCACGCTGCACCATTGCGGGTTGGAGGATAATTTCCTTACCACGAGTAACGATCGTTATCAGGTGTCTATGATAACAACCGGGACCGACGGCTTTACGTGCTCTCCGAGGCACAGTAGGGAGACCTACAAGGACACCCAGGCCGGAAACAAATATCTGTACAAATACAAATATGTCTCGAGCGGGAATTGAAACCGCGACCGCCGGCACGCGGTTTCAATTCCAACGGTAAAATTTTGTAAGTAAATTGATATCTCAGAAAAAAACAAGACAAATGTGCATTTCCTTCAATTTACAGTAAAATAGCGGAATAAAATCCTATGGAGCTCCTATTTATATTTGAGACGAAGATTAAGTTCAGGAGTTTCTTACCTATTACAGTGCATTTATTACCTATTACAGTACAGTAAATTAAAAGCAAAATTTAGATTCCATTCAAATTTAATCCGAAATAAAATCACATAATTTGTAATAAAGTTTATTTATATTCGAGGTAAATGGTAAACAATGTGCGCATAGTATTAAGAAGCGAGGTACATTCGCTTTGTATCGGACTGCAGCGCGAGACGATAAGGAGTTATCAAAGTTACGGCGGCGACGGAACATTATACACGTTAGGGGCATAAATAAATGATACAGAAGATTTGGGGCTAATTAAGAGTTTACAAATGTAGAAGGAATTGTATACGATCAGAGTAGAGGTTTATCTGATTAACTCGTGTCGAAATGCCTTAAATTAGAAGTATGATTTTATAATATTTCTCACATAACCTCATGCAACATTTCTTATCTTTGACTTCTTTCACAGTATTCGCAGCCTTTGGCATGTTTTTTTTGTTTAAGTTTGATATCAATATTTTTCTTAAAATGTCATATTTGTATGTAATTATGACTGACCCGTTGGCGTAGTTTGCAGTGACTGTGAGTGTGTATGAGTGACAGGGTTCGATTCCCGCCCAGAGTCTGGGTGAAATATATATTTATTTATATATGTATTATTTATATGTATATTTAATATGTATATTTATTTAAAAAAAATGTATATCAGTCAGCTGTTACCTAAAACACAGGCATTAAGTTGCCTACCTTAGGAACAGACGACCATGTGTGTACCTATGTTAAATATATTAAAAAAAATCTGTTCACAGATTTAGTTCTATTGTCTTAATTACCTTATTTTTGATACATCCCATATTACCGCTATTAAAGACAATTTTGAAAATTAAAAATCAAAATAACTTGAAATAATCGATGTCAGAGTATACATATAAATGGTAAATCTTTTAAAATCCATCCCCGGTTAGACGGTATGTCCATAAACTGCAGTGTCAACTGAAGATTTCAAATCCTGCAGACGGCAACTTTAGGCGAAACATCTTAGCATAATTAGCGGCAAAGGGGTGCTTATTGCTAATATTAGTTGTAAGGATTATTTCTAACCGGCGAGGCGGTGTAGTGCGCCTTTTAATGGCTATTATCATAAGTCTGTGTTTTGTTTTATATCGTCCGATATATCATCGATTTAAGGGGCTTAGATGAGCGAATGACCTTGAGCGTTTGAGTTCCGCATCTCCTCCCAACACCTTACCTGCCCCTCGCTGCTCGAACGCACAGGTTCAACGAACCTTTTTAACTAACGCCATCTCTTCGCTAAATAAGGAATTTTAGGTTCCGAGCCCTCTATATCTAGGAGCATAAAACTTTTTCATTTTTTGCTCCTAATGCGAACCTATTACATACACAATCTAAATGTAAAGTTTCTTTTTATGAAAAATGACTTTTAATAATAAAACTACAAAAAACAAACAAAAATTAAAAGTTACATTAGACAGTATAATAATAATAAATAAATAAAAATCTTTTGAAAATAATTTATGTAATATCCACTAAACATTTATTTTGTAATAAAATCATCTGTAAACTTACGACCGTTGATCATAAAGCAGGTAACAAAATATGTATCAACAAAATATCAATATTTTCTTCAGTTCTAAAAAATAATGTTGTACGCAAGTATATAGGAGGGCTGGTATTACTTACAAAATTTTATTACCTAGATTGCAATATGGATGTCTACGACCAGAACTTTAGCAGGTACGGCAGGGCTCTCGGTAAATTTTTTACAATATCATATTCAAGCGCATATTTATATATAGTTTGTCAATTCTTTTTTTTTTTGTAACTAAATTTAAGTATTTGTAATTTTATATGTTATTGTATGTATTAAATGTATTTGTAATTTTGTATGTTTGTAGCTTTAATTGTATACACAAACACTTCTTTTGTTTTTTTTTTTTTTAAATTAAACTACGTATATTTTATTCTTTTTTTTTTGTATAAATATTATTATATATTATATATTATTATTTATCATATATTTTTTTACTTTTTTTTTTAAAGTATTTCTTTTATTGTGTATTAAATTATTTAATTTTTATGTGTAACAGTGTATAAATATCTCTCAATAAAATTCTATTCTATTTGTTAGGGTCCTATGACTAAAAGAGAAATAAATAAGACTAGTGGACTGTATTTAGGCTAGTATATTGACCGTACAAAAATAATATTATAAGATAGGTTAAACGTGCGTCGCCGGTGGTGTCCCGATGCAAGTCTCGTACTGCGTGGAGCTATTGGCCGTGCTACGGCCCCCGCCTGCTACCCGCTGTATCCCCGTCGCAGCGCGCGGGCAATATCGCTCGAACAAGCTCCCCGGGTTGAAGGGTAAACTTCAAAGAGGTAGTGGGCAAATGTTGTTGAAGACGCGCCGTATCGTGCCCTTCTTTGTCTTGATATCCGCCACTCTCGTCGCTCCGTCACCTCCTGGATACACTTGCACAATACGTCAAAGACACCACAATAGAGGAGGCAGGGCCTTTTCTTTTATGAGTACAAGAGATCCTACTTTAATGTCACTGGAAGATGTAGACCACTTGGTCTTCTGTTGCAGTAGATGTATGTACTCCGTATGGTACCTGTTCCAAAAATGTTGTTTAAGCTGCTCCACCCTTTGGAAGCGTCCTAGTCGGCCTATACTGATTTCTGTTAACTGTGGATAAGGTACAGATGTTAGTGGTCGTCTAATCAAAAAGTGGGCAGGTGTTAAGGCAGAGAAGTCAAGAGGATCGGAGGACAGAGGAGTTAGAGGTCGGGAGTTTAAAATTGATTCA